>OCZR010027217.1:0-13535 GCA_900234385.1 Anemonia viridis
CGAGGAGATTACAAGTGTACTGTAAGAGAGGATTCTAGATTTGCTTGTCATAAGTCTAGTTTACTCGCTAGAATACTTCGTTTGTATGTTGTTTCATATTAGCCATGTTGATATTGGTGGTATTTAACAAAAGATTCCTTGTCTTCCGTTGTTTACCACCAACATGGCTGCAATGTCTTTGTCATTGGACTACCTCAAGTGGCAATGTTTGCATGATCAAGATGGCCGTTTTTACTGAACTTTGTAGCAATCAATAAATGTGGCAACATTAATGTTCAAGTTCTTATTAACTTCATTTTATTTAAAGAGAAAGTAATGCGATCTCCGTAAAACCAAATGTGCTCGTCACCACAGTGCAAGTTTAAAGATTTTTTTATTTTCGAAATAACAGCTTGTTGTTTCGATACAAAGTTTGTTGTTCTTGTCAAAACACGATCCTGATGGACCAGTAACCCATACAATACCATTTTCATTTAAAACATAAAAACAGTTTGTATCAGCTTGATGTAATCCTTTTTAAAGTTTTGAAAAGTTTCTCTTTAATATTTGTACATCTGCATGATCATTACAGAGGATATTACTTTGATGTTTTATCTTCTTCCTTTACCAGCTTTTTTCTTTTTCTTTTTCTCCATAATTTTTTTTGCTTTCATGTCCTTCTTCATTCGTGGATCAACCACCTTGAAAGGTCCTTTAACGCCAGCAGGTCTTCTCATTCTCTTCGCAGCTGTGGAAATATAAGTTAAAATTTAATCTTATTGCCCTTCAAAGATATCGAAACAATTGCTCAAAAACAGGCAGGCAGGCAGGCAGGCAGGCAGGCAGGCAGGCAGGCAGGCAGGCAGGCAAGCAAGCAAGCAAGAAAGCAAGAAAGGAAGAGCTAGAGAAAGAGAGAAAGAGACTGACAGAGAAATATCACACTAACCTTGGTGTTTCTTGGTGACAACATAAGATATTTCTTTCTTCTTCTTGTCAACCGATGCTTTTTTGTATAAACTAGAAAAAAAATGTATCCAGTTTGCCATGCGATTACCCTTTTCAAATACAGTACTTAATGGTATCCTATTTTGATATTGTCAACATGAAAGCCATGTGTCTACTGAGAGGTTAAATCATTGTCACCGAATTCCCTGACTTTATTCATTACCTTGTGACGTCCATACTTCACAGCATTTCATTATAATCTCACAATATTTTAATTATTATTCATGTTCCTTTATAGTGTCAAACGTGAGGAGAAGTTGGTCCAACTTACTTCTGTATTTGTCGTAGCTTCTCTTGTGGTGTTACATCAGGGGCTTCACAGATAGTTTCAGCTTTCTTTCTTGCTCTTTCCATTCTTCTCATTTCCTGAGAGGAAATCCAGAAAACACAATATTGTAAATTGCAGATGTGCAAAAACTTGAGAAAAGCTCCAAAGAGTAAAGCAAATTAACTTTTTATTTAACATCAACAGATAGTTTAGTCTTGTCATTGGAATACAATCAAATCAGAGCCAAAGGAATGCCATTTCTAAAGAGTTACCCCTCTCTTTAAAACAAACCAAAACTTCCAAAAGAACAACAAACAGAAGACTAAAGAGAAGTGGTAGAGTTCATCAATCTCTTGCTTGGTGAATAACACTATATCAACTCGATTAATGGAGGCTATGATGGATGACACTCTATACTCCAACATGGCTGCCACCATACCTTTCTTTTCTTGCGGCCTTTGGCTTCAGCAATCTTCTTGATAGGTCTTGCATTGATCTCCTTCATTCTTGCCTCAAACTCCCTCACTTCTTCTTTAGTAACAGGTAGTCTTCTCTGGTAAGCTCTGGCTTCATCTTCAGCAAACCATGATGGTAGGCCAGGATCGTTAAAAGACCATCTGAATGAACAAGGAAAAACAAGATACACAAATGAGAAGTAGCCCTCATAAACTTGGTAGAGATGGTACCATTAACACTGTCAACCAAGTGCACAATGATCTAGCCTATTTGGGAATTTGACTTAATTAAATAGGCAGCACCTTCTCCTCAGTTATTTTAGAACCTTGATATAACTGGAGATTGAACCACAAACCTTCTATACAGTCAAAAGACTGCCTCAAACTCTGTGCAGAGCCATGTGAGTCACAATCCTTGATTGGAGAATTGTAGTTTCATATAATCCTCCACATTTCATAAAAAACTCATCCAAGGATTTCAAGATAACCTTGATGTAATTCAGTGTCTGTGATGTAATTCAGTGTCTGTGATGTAATTCAGTGTCTGTGGTAATGCCTGGTGTTGCCATAGCAACTGACAGTATTTTTAGTTGCCATGGTAACTCACCTGTGATAAGAGTCGTCAAGAATGTCTCTTTTTCGTTTCCTTGAGAACGCCATCTGAGCTCCAAGTGCTAGACCCTCTGGTGTCAACTTCTTTGCATAAGAACCTAAAAAAGTCAATGAAGGTCACAGGTTTGTTCGCCGCTGGCTAGTGTTATAGTTATAAAGCACTGTTGTGCTCCTTACTCAAGGATTCTTGGGGGACAACTTCAAAATCTTTATCGTTTTTGTCATGTTGTTCTGTAGTCTTTTCCATATCATAATCACTTTCTGAATCACTGGAATCACTTGTATCATCATCATCATCATCATCTTCATCCTGCACATCATTTAGTTTTAACTTCTTGTTTGGAACTTCACTACATTTTGAAGCCTTATTTTTAGCATTAGAGTCTGAATCATCTAAAAGAAAAAAAGATATCTTGTAAATAATAATATCAACCAGTAATATTTGCTTCCCTCATTCCCTATTTCTTCACATTCCTTCATTTAATATTCATTCATTTAGTTGTTAATCCATCCATCTACTAATTCATTAATTCAGTTATTCATTCATTTGTTCATCCATTCACTTTGCCATTCATCCATTCATTTAATTCACTATCCATTTAGTACCTTTGCCGAGCAGTTTTCCTCCCTTCTTTTTGTAATCTTCCAGCATCTGGCTGATTTCCACATCTTCATCATCTTCATCTTCAATCCCTTTGAATGCATCCTGTATGGAAATAAGCCACCACAATAATATTAACTAGATACTGGGCACCATGAGAATGGTACTCATTAGAGGTCTGTTTTTTACTGTGATCAGTTCAGACAATTGTATTTTGATCTTTCATGGGTGATCAAGAAAAGAATGTCTCATCATCCACAGTAGTACTAAGTTATTAATCAAGGTCAGTAACCTGCTCTAAAGTGGTCTAGAGTACTATACTACTAAGCCTGTACTCTGACTAGCAGTGCCACTATACAGTATGTGCTGTTATTAACTTTAGGGGAAAAACATAGACAAGCCACTTGACAGGCATCGCGGAGGGGGAGGGACTTTTTCAAATATCCACTTAAGGTTACTAACTTAACACTTTTTGACTGGTCTCCTATATTTTTTAGTCTCAGCCCCCCCTCCCACACACACACACACTTTTTGCCCAGGGTGCTCTGCTGTCCCTGCTTGACTCACAATGTCATAATTAAGACAAGACCTCATCTCTCAAGGAATAAAAATCAAACTCCATTTTTGGTTCAGTGATTCCTCTTCTGTTGTCTGAGGACATGAAGACTTGTGAATCATTTATTGATAGAGTTACCTTTTTAAACCACAGATCGGCTTTTACTTTGGCAGGAACATCAGGTTCAATGTTGACAACCAGTGGGTTTTTCTCCTCATTTACCAAACTATAAATTAAATAAATATATTGAGTTTATAATTAGTAACAATAGCGCTGCACGGCTATTCTAAAAATAGCCCACTTAATAGATGCATGACTCAGACAAGTGTAATATTATACTGAAAAAAATATGGAGAAACATACATTTTATTCTAGCCACTATCTTATTATTTTTAATAAAGCATTGGCTTGTCATTACAAACTAAATGACAGATATCTTAGCCATGGAGATGACAAGTTGGGTTTGTTTGTCTGAGTTGTCACGTCATTACCGCGCAGCGCTATTGCATTCCTACTGTTAATACCTGGAAAGCCAATGTATACTCATACCTTGTTGCCAGTGTATCACTCTCATTTTCCTCCTTTTCTTTATCACTTTCATTCTCATCTTCTTCATTCTCAGAATCCATTTCTTCCTCTTCTTCACTATCAGTCTGAAGCTCTATCTCTTCATCTTCACTGTCATCTTTACCGATGGCTCCATCATCCATGACGTTAGCCCCAATATCATCTATTTCATCAAGATGCTGAGAAACAAGACAGAGAGAGTGATTATATGATGTCATATTTGTTACAGAACTCTTTACCTTTGGCAAGATGGCATTTGTGAATACCTTTTTTGTTTTTATGTTGGCCAAGGAGAATATTTCTGCATCATCTTCAATTTCTTTTGTATCTCCTGGTAGAACCATTTTTAACTCCATTTTCTCTCGCAGCTTTTGTCTCTGCTGTAAGGCTCTTCTTTTTTTCCTGTGATAATACAAACGCACAAAAATGTATGAAGACTGCTTAACAGGTCTAACCAAGAGGAATAATCTTGGTTTGGTTTGACATTAGGAAAAATTGGAGGGGAAGAAAGAAAAGGTAAGATATTTGATTTACATGTACCATCATGCCATTTTTGCATCTTGATGCTGTGATGGTGCTATGGTCAGTACCGGTATGTCATGTCATGTGTCTGGCTAATTGTTTCTTGACAAAACAAAATAAAAATTTCTCACCTTTTTATTTCTGCATTTTCTTCCCCTTCCAGTGACAAAATAGCTTTTTGAATGGCTTCCTATTAAGAAAGAGATATTGAAATTTAAAGACATATCCAATGAATGAAAGATCATGTTCAAACTAGTTAACATTATATCCAGCTTTTCATTCACAATTATAAGCCATTTGACTGATGTTAGTTACTGAATAGATATACCTCTTCAGTTTCATCTTCATCTTTATCATCATCTGCACTACAAAACAAAAGAAAATCAAAATTGAACAAAATTATCTCTAAATTTAAATTCTTAAAATTTTCATTTGACATTATTTACCTCTTATCTTCACTTGTCTTTGGATAAAGTTCCTTCCTTAAAGTCTTTTGCCATGAAACAAGATTTCTGTGAAAATCAAAGAATCACATTATTGTTTTGTCTGGCCAATGAGCAGCCATTATTTTTGCCCTATGCAATGAAACAAAGCCTCAAATTTACTAGATATATTTTAAATGCTTTTTATTTCTTACTTGATATCTGGTCTCCCAAGAACTCTAATATCTTTGCAACACATTTTGATTTCTTCTGATGTAAGTTTATGGTTTAAAATATTTTTATCATCAAAAATAATCTAAAAATATAAAAACAGCATTGTTAGTTCTATGATTAAACACAAAAACTGCAAGCATAAAGATGTGGCTAAGTTGTTTAGTGCAGAGACGGATACCCTAGGTCATCACCTCATTGATATCTGATAGTAACTGTAAGGGAGTAGTACTCTGGATGAATTCTGACACTTTCAAAGTGTTGAATAGTGTGTCCCCTTCTCTGTAACCTTGTGCTCTTCTCTTTTTCTGAAATATATAAATAAGTAAATGAATGGATAAATAAATTAATGGATGAATGGATGGATGGTTCATTTATTTAGACATAGCTTGGTTCACAGTTCATTAATTTGAAAAAATACATCCTTGTTTGTATTTCATCTGATTATCTTGTACCTCTGGTTGAAGAATGTTCGTTTTCTTGACCTTTTCTTCCTGTACTTCTTTGAATACATGTCTTGAATCAAGCATTTTGGGGTCAATCTTGTGTGGTGCTATGTATCCCTGGGTGAATAAAATAACCAGTCAACATGTTAGTGTCCTGATCTTGTACAGCAAAAAGATAATATAAGAAGCAAGAGTATTTCTATTGTAACCAGGAGGCCCATTGAAATACCAAAGATGCATGTAAAAACTGGATTGCTTGAGTGTATTGTGTGCAGGCTCAGAAATGGACAACTTGATGCTCATGGATGCTCATGAAAGATTTTTCTGTAGACACAGTTCTAAACAGTATTGATTGCGTGGGTCACACTACTCCTCAGCCTGTCAGACAATATTGTTAACTGGCATGACAAGATCAAATTGGCCATCAATCATTTCTAGCACATTTCCATTGGGTACTATTCTAGTGAGATGTGCACATTCAATGTTTTTAAAGAAATACATATGCTATATATAGACGTACCTCACAAACTACAAATATTTCTGCTGATTCATTTCTAGAAGCCTGTATTAAAGAATAAAAAAAAGGAAGAATGCTCAGTCTATAGATAATATTATAAAGGTAAAGAGCTTGATCTCAGCTATAGATAGGTATATAGAGATGGCCATACTTACTTGTGGTTTGGTAGAATGAACCTTCTTAAAAAGTTGTTGAAAAACCCAAAGTAATGCTTGATAATCCTTTGACCTAAAAATCTGCCAAACATAATGTTAATGTCAGTTTTACAAATTAAATCAAGATGCTAGGTCTACAACTACACTGTATAATAATTTTCACAATTATTGTTGCTTAGTACTTAATACCGTATTGTAATAATTATTGAACTACATGGCTTATATGCATATCCTAAAAGTACTGTGAGTAAAATGTAAACCCACCTTGGTAATAAACCATCCTCCTTCTCTAAGATGGTCTGTCGCCAGCTTCAAAGCACTCAGGGTTAGTTCAGCTGAAAAATGAATAACAGTCACGATAAATTGTGATTAAGAGAACAAAAACATCATGGCACAGCATATTGGAAAATCCAGTGACCCATCAGATTGCACAAGATCTCTGCACATATACTACTATCATAGTGATACATATGGCAGCATCTACATGTACACTGAATTTCTCAGTATGGTAATCTGGTATATACCAGTGAGTGATTATATTCCATACCTTGTGAAAACGCATCTTGAACCCATGCAGTACCAACATTAGGTGCACCGTCATTCAGCACACAGTCAGCTTTCCATGTCTTGAGCTCTTTCTTTAATTGCTATAATTTATGACAATTAAAACAATGAAATTAAGCTGTTAGGGTACTTTGCCACATACAGGATGATACGGCACACACATCAAATACCTGTTTACAACTTTCTGAGGTAATGTCATCTTGGAAGGTTAGAACATTTTTGATTGGCTTTATTGGAACAAGATCCACACCTTAAAAAGAAATGAATACCCTTGCTTACATAAACAATAGTTATTATTATATTTTTTCGATAGATATTTAATCAGCTGAATGATAGGTTGCAATGCAGTGATTGAAGACTGACAAGATTCACTCAACTGATTGACACTAAATGGAAACATTTTATAATTACCAATAATAAGGCTTGATACAGGCATAAAATTTGAAGCTACTTGAAGCCTAGAAAAGAAATTGTAAGACATCGTTGAGATCAAGACAAGATAAATCATGTCATCTGTGCTCATGGAGGTACAGTAGTTTAACATATCTTGGAATCTTCGGACATAATGGTTAGAGTAAAGCGAATTTCGATCATATAATACCCCACAACTATAATATACTAACTAACCATCCTCCTGGTGCAGCACAAAGATCAATCAAACAGCGGGAACTTTGTAGAAAATTAAATTTTCGGTTCAGTTGAATCAACTTGAAGGCCGAACGAGCCCTGTAACCTGAAAAAAATCACGAAAATTTCTAAGTTTTCCTTCACAAATACAATAAATATCACGCAAGGA
Source organism: Anemonia viridis (assembly GCA_900234385.1). Classification (NCBI taxonomy): domain Eukaryota; kingdom Metazoa; phylum Cnidaria; class Anthozoa; order Actiniaria; family Actiniidae; genus Anemonia; species Anemonia viridis. Next base: position 7,697 of record OCZR010027217.1, read on the forward strand.
GAGTCGCCTTACCTGTTTCTTTTGCCAAGTGATAAAATCTATCCTTCCTACTTTTCCCAGTCTTGACTTTTTTCCCCATTTTGAACTTCTTTTTGATGTCACAATAACTCGTCCGCCATCTTGTTCCACGTGCGTCAAGAAGGTCTGGACACTAACACCAAAGAGAATGGGAACGAATCACTCATCGGTGGTTACTCGGTCACCGAACCTCCTCGTAGAAGTCTCGTAATGATTCCGGAAGAGATTCGTAGACTCGTCTTCTCGACAGGCACGTGCGCCATCTTTGATTCTCGTCCTTGAAGAAGAGAACAAACCTGATCAAAGATGTCGCGTTTCTTCGCTGCTAGTTCAGGCAGCGAGACTGAATCAAGTGAAGATGAACAGGCAGTAGTTGTTAAACAAGCTCCCGTCACTTCTAGGTATGTGTTTTACTTGTTTTATGATTAAAATTGAACTTGATTTAGAGAAACCCTCCCTCGTGGTTGGACTGGCTTTCTGACGTGTCTTTTGTGAGAATTTCTCGGGGGCAATTTTATTATTCTTTGAAGACATGAGAACCACATTCAGCCATTTTTATGCTGGATTTAACAAATCGGTGTCCAAATGATATCAATCCAGGTTTCTAAATCTAACAGAAATGTCTTTTAAAAAAACCGGCTTTTTTCTTGCTTGCTTCCCCTTGTTTCAACTGGTTCATTCTACCAGAATATAAAGGGAAATTCATATTTATTTTGTACTTTTATTATCATCAACAGAGCATTTATATTCAGTGAGGATGAAGAAGAAACAAAGAGAGTGGTGATAAGTAAAAAAGACAAAAGGTATGTACATTAAATCATCTCATGGAGCAGATTTCATATGGGTGGGAAATACTACGTGCCATATATGTGTTTGTATGGCTGGTGAAAAGCTTATGGTGTAGTCAGTGTAGATGCACAGAATTCATGATGTCCACTGGACCAATTTCGTGTGTCATCCCGGGGGAAGGGGGGGTACTCCCATATATTTGCTATACGGGGACGTGCCGCCAGCCAGGGTAGGGTTTTATGAATTTAGAGAATTTGTCTTAAATAGGGGTTGATTTTTTGGCATAAGTCGTATTCCAGGGTTGCTATTTTCTTTGGGAGACCACAAGATTTATTGTTGTGATGTTTTTCTTAAATAGTGTACATAATTTCTCTCTCATTCTTGAATAGGGTCCCTAAAATGCAATCATGTCTTATATAGGGTATGTTTTTCGAGAATTTAGGTGTCTTAAATGTGGTCAGGGTTCGAAAGGTCCAGGGGCACGTCCCTATCAGAACCAGGGCCCAGTATCCCCAGGTGTGTCATGCACAAGTATTGCTAAGTGCTACCAGTACCATCATGGCCTGGCATGCTCATCTACCCTTAAACATTTTGCTAAAATTACATGAAAGCTATATAATGTTAGTAGTAGAGCTGATGCAATGCAGCTGCATATGTTGCTACTGTTGCATGACACAGATGTCGGTACGGAAAGAGCTCTATTAGTATGTGGAATATTACAGTGATGATGATGACGACAAGTAATGATGACAGGAGAATGAAGATAGTGACTATGGTGGTGGTTGCAATGCATTCCAGTGGATCCTAACTGATTTGTATTATCGACTTAGGAGGGATAGTGAATGCTACATTACAAAGAATGACTGACTTGAAATACATTGTACCTGACCTTATTATGGCATGGTGCAATAAGTACTGCATTCTACAACGATTCTACATAGTGTTTGAAAGTCTAAGTGATGTTGTCCTTAAAAATATCCTTGAAAATCATTGTTGTCAAGAGTCATGAGTTATTCATCTGAATACTGGTGGTGGTAGTGATGATGATGATGATGATGATGAAAATATTAGTGATGGTGGTTATGATAATCATGGTGGTGATGATGATGATGATGATGAGGTGATGCTTCTGTTTGAAAAAGATGATGATGATGAAAATGATAGTGCTGGTGCTTCAAATTGTTTTACATTCTGTTTTAAGGTTTGACGAATTGAAAAATGTTATCAAGCAGCTCAAGAACCACAAAAAGATCAAAGACATGGCCAAAGTTTTCACAGGTTAGCAAACTGGTTCTTAAAAACAATATTATTATCCTTTGTAATATTGAACAGAAAAACCTCTCCTCCTCTCTTCTCTTTTGTGTTCCCACCTTAGACCATTCCTCACAACTATTATGGTTTGGTAGAATGGACATTGAATATTTGTTCATTTTTTTTCAGAGTTTGAAAACCTTGGTAAAGCTTACAATAAAGCCAAAAGTGTGATAGATAAGGAAGGAATACCACAGTTCTACATCCGTTGCTTGGCTGATCTTGAAACCTTTGTGAAAGAGGTACTGTATGTTGATTTGATAAAAAACAGGTCGTACGCAGCAGTGTACTAGTCAAAATATTGTACATGTAATAAGTAGTACTAGTTTTACAGCAGTATTCAAGAACTTGTTTAGGTGATATTTTTCTAGTTGCACTTTTTCATTGAACTTGTGCTTTTGCATCATAAGTTTTTCTTCATTAAAACAAGCTTGTTACTATAGGTATTTTTATAGTAAATCCCTATATTTTTTCAGAATTGGGAAGATACAGAGTCAAGGAAAAAGCTCAACAAGGTCAATGCCAAGGTAAGCAAGCATTTAAAGTACTCAATACAGAATATAAAATGACTTTTTAATTGATAACTGTCTTGATTTCTGAATATATTATTTTATTATCAGTCATTGTCAACTCTGCGTCAAAAGCTCAAGAAATTCAACAAGGATTTTGAAACAGAAATTGAGAAATACAGAGAGGTATTGTGTATACATTTTTCTCTTTTCAATTTTGACCCAATTTATGAGGCTGTTTCTTGAAACTTTTCTTGCAAATAAGGTGACTTACATATGCTACCCTTACATATTTCTTTGTTAGAATCCTGTTTTGTCTGGAGAATCAGAAAAGGAGGAATCAGGTTTGTAGCAAAAAATTCTGAGCTTGATTTTTATTATTGATTTTATTATTATTGATATTTATTATTGATATTGATATCAATTTTGTTTTATTTTTAACAGAGTCTGAATCTGAGGAATCTGATCAAGATAAACCTCAAAAGATATCCACTGAATTGCTAAAGAAAAAGGTTGCTGAGAAAAAGGCACCCAAACCAGTAAGTACTTTATTCTCCAAAAAGAAATTTGTTTCTTACAATGGTTTGAGGAACTCCATATGAATATTCCTTTTACTGCTTAGTACAGAGCATTAAGATGGTATTTTTCCTTGTCAATCAGAGTGGAGATGAAAGTGATTCAGATGATTCAATAGACTGGGATGAGAGTGATGAAGAGTCTTCGAGTGAGAGTTCAATGGATGAAAGAGCTCCTATGGAACTGACAGCCAGTATGTTCTTGAAAAAGTGAGTCACAAGAAACACGACTTACATACGTTATACACATTTAATAGTAATAAGATTACCTTGTTTTCTTGTTTGAATTAATAGAGAAAAAACTCCTGGAGAAAAGAAAGTCAAGAAAATTAAGAAAGCTCCTAGGATCAAAGAAAAAGAAGATAATGAGGGCTGGATAGAAGTTAAAGGATTGACAGTAAGTAATGTTAAAGCCAACTATAAAGAAAAGGAAGATAATAATAATTATTATTACTAAAAGCTGAACAAAGCTTAAGGGAGCATCTGTTTTTTAAGGGGCGGAGGAATTAAGGGGAGTCGACACAAAATTACTTTATGAAAAGAAGTGGGCCACATCATTTTTCTGATAGTTAGGCAAAAAAGAAAGTTATATTTGGTAGAGGGCTGGGTCATCAAAGTTGTTCAATTTCTTACCAGGAGGGGTTGTGATTTTTTTTATATTTGATTCCTCCAATAGACCAAATCAGCTTGGGTGTAAAGTTTTCCCAATTCAGCTCACAGGGGATCATTTGTTTTGTTTAATAGTTATGCATGAGAAGACACATGAATATGGATACACCTCAAACAAAGAATCTTAGTCTCATGGGAACTGAATTGGGAAAACATTACGCCCAAGCCAATTCGGTATATTCCTCTGGCCTCCCCTACTAAAAATAAATGCTTCCTTAGAGCTTTTGTTTCTATTGTTTGATTCATTCTATTTTTATTCTTTTTAGGACAAGGCCAAGCATCTTTTCCCAAAAGATACAGAGATTACTCACCCTGTAGTACTCAAGAAGCTTCGAGAGATCTTAGCAGCCAGAGGAAAGAAGGTAAGGAATTCATCATTTGCTCCTCATTTATCTACGATGGGCATCATTCAGCCTTTATTGTCATAATTATACAGTCGAACCTCGATTATCCGGACTCCTCTGGACCAAGCAAAAAGGTCCGGATAATCGAAAACATGAATATTAATGAGTCCTGAATGTTAAAATACATGTACCGTATACATGTATTACCTTTTTACGCCGAGATTTTTAGGTAAAAAAACGGGGTTGACTTATACACGGTGACAAAAAAGTGATGGTACAGTGTATGTGTAAAGTAATTTTTTTAAATTTTAATGTAAATTTTTGTAGCGTTGATCGAACCTTGATATACATTTTGTACCTAGTTTTACTGAGGATGTTCTATTTATAATGCTAGAAATACCAAAACGAACTTATTTCAGCATCATTGTCCGCCATCTTGGAATGAACCATGTGAGGCTAAGTAGTTCCCAGTCCTTCTCGATAAACGTTGCGTTTATGATAAACGCGAAAGTTCGCGAAAGCAAAAGAAATCACTTTGTTTTTCAAAGCACTTTTGCTTTGAAATACCTAAGTTTTAGCAGCTATTTCCAACCTCATTCTATCTTTTTTTTCAAAATCCCTTCAAAAATACAGAATCATTAATATTCATGAAAAAAACGGGACCAGAAGAAAAGTCCGGATAATCGAAAAATCTGGATAATCGAGGTTCGACTGTAGTCATTGTCATCATCTAACATGAAAGGGTTACCTAATGGCCATTTATTGTTTTGTATCATCAGGGAACAGACAGGACTGATCAGATAGGTTTCCTAAAGGAACTACGAAGAATTGCTGAAGGAGCCGATCTTGGTAATGCTGCAGTACTATATGTCTTTATTGCTTGGTCAAAAACGACATAGCACTGGTCATTCAATCATGAGATTTTTTATGTTAAAAAATTTCTCATTTGATTTTATAGGTGAAGCAATGACAGTGAAGTTGTCATTCAACGTTGTATCATCCATATTTGACTATAATCCTAATGTAGCAACCTGTATGAAGGCAGAGATGTGGGCTGAGTAAGTGTGCTGTCATTAGAACTTTTTATAGGTGATACTTAGATACCTGAGATGAAGTTGATACTAGTAGACATAGTAGTGATGTAGATGGTGATGATGATTAATGATGCCAAAGATCGTTGATATTGATGGTGGAAGTAGCAGGGGTGGCATATGACATTGATAAGATTGAAAATAATGATGTGCTGAGTATTGTTCAATGATATTATTTTCTGTCCGATAATATTCCACTTCAACAGTGATAATATTTTTCCATATTTCATTTTTATGCAGATGCTTGAACGAGATCAGTGATCTGTTGACTATACTGGAGAACAACCCCAACATATCAGTAGGAGAGAATGTCTTGGAAGAGAACGAAATATTCGATGTAAGAAAATGTACCACAGACTCGCTCAGATTGAACATAGTTTCTGATTTAAGGCCTTGTGTCATTCTCTTGAGAATAAGATTCTTTGTTTGAGTTGTATCCATTTTCATGTGTCTTCTCATGTACAAATATTAAACAAAGAAATGATACTCTAGGGAATGACACATGGTCTTGAGAATAAGATTCTTTGTTTGAG
>OCZR010027485.1:0-13240 GCA_900234385.1 Anemonia viridis
CGATCCTTGCCACGAAATGTTTGATTTTTGCTGACATCCCCTCTTAACCGCGTCGGTGTTTTGAATCAAACAGTAGGAGTGCAAAAGAGGTAATCCACCCAAATATGAGGACATCCTGCACAGAACTCAATTGTAAGTTTCCCGAAGTCTTTTTAATCATTGGTAATACTCTTTTCCCAAAGTACTCAAGATAACATCCATACAGGATTAAACTAGAACAATGTTGTTACTCTCGAGGCGTCACCAAGGACTTTTCTGTTACTCGAAGCACGCACAGAACCACTTGAATCGATCGACCCTCTTCGGAACTCATGCGCAGTGACGCACTCGGTTCATGGCTAATCTACTTGTCAAGATCCGGCCCCCACTAAAGCTACTCGAAAGGGATTAGAATATCTCTAGAACTGTCGTATTTGTTTGAAGTATGATAGAGCGATTATAAATGAGCTCTTTTGGGAGCGCAGAAGTTTCTTAACTTTGGTTAACACTTCAGAAAGATATATGACACAGAAGTTGAAGAATGACCTTCAATTGTTCGAAATGGGAAACGATTCAAGTTCAGAAAGCTAGACAGGAAGCTATAGCTAATCTTTACCGGTCAAGTATACTGATGCACGCTATAGTCATTGCACTGCATTGAAAAATCGAATAAGACTTTTAGAATGACTTAAAACGTCGTGCGTGTGAGACACTGCGAGACATAGGGCAGTGGGAATGTTCCCAAAACTGCGCAACGTCTTGCATGTGAAAGTATGTTGACCGAGGGATAAAAGTTTTTCAAATAACGAGCTAGAAAGAAGTTTTATTCAATTTTGTAAAAATGCGCAATTCGTATTTATTTCAACCTTCTCGACAATACAACACAAAAAAATTGTAAATGATGTGTTTACGAAGCGCGCGGGTTACGCAAATGAGAGACTGCTTGCTTGGCACGCATTTCTCGAGCTAAATAAAACCGAAAATACCTCGAAGCTACATACGCGAGCACGTGTTATCACCTGCTTACTAGGCCAATGAGAGCGCGCGCGCGTTTTGTTTAAGCTAAATTGTAGGCTGATTAGCATATAAGCTAAATACTATCTAAAACACAACTTATCTTGAGTAAAGCTAAACTATGATAATGAGATAAAATACCAGTCTCTTTGTTCAGCAGCTTGTAATCAGATTAACTAAAAAAAACGAAGAAAACGAGGCATGCTTAAATATTATTAAAACTGATCGACAAGAAAAAATGAAATTGTAAACTGATGTAATCATGATCAGTTGCTGCAAAAACTGATGTAATCAGCACCGGGCCGCTAGTCAGCTGTGGCACAGCTGACAATGAATACAGAAGAGAAGTTTATTGACTCTTTAGTTCTTGATTTGTAACTTCGTAGATCTGAGCAAGAAAATGTCTACTGTCTCGATTAAAGTACTGAGGATATCGAAGAGATGATCTGCAGTGTAATGTTAGTCTGATAAGCACATTCCACGAAGAATCAAAAAATAGTTGCTTGAGATTAGCTAGTTTCTAGGCAAGCTTTTGGGGAGGGGTGGGTCGAGCCAAAAAGGACTTGAATCCACAGGAAGCCCAACGAGGTAGTGTACAATGTATAATTGGATAACCGGGCTGATGCTTCTAATCTCTATTAGAAACTTTAAAATATGACAATCAATCAACTCTTAATGAACGAAATACGGGGCTCCAAACTTCACGCGCACGCGAATAATACCATTGAAGTCATAGCAAGGGACGGTGGAGTAAGATTTGTCATCACCTCCTAAACAACATATTCACATCCATATGCTACGGTTTTGAGTTTTTTCTCTGTATTTCGTGATAAAAAATGGGTCAAAGTTTAGCTTAAGATGAGCTGTTGCGAATATCCTAACCGTTGACTGATAAAAATACATTTTTATCTGAGGAACAATATTAGACCAACTTAGTTTGTTCATGGCGCGAAGTATTTGGATTGTTAAGAGACAAAAGGCCCCAGTTGAAGATAAGGTATTAAGGATTCCAAATCCCCAGATGCCTCAACTTATACACGCATTATCAAGCTTACACGGGCTCCAAAGCGAATAATACAATGACCTCAACCCAAGAGCAGCGACTATTAAACAGGCAAGGCTCTGTCAAAACCAGAAGCCAAAGCCACGCCCAGTTTATAAACATTAACCACAACTCCGTGTATCATCGCGGCAGCCGCTCGTCGTTGCATTCCTTGGAGGAAAACAGTGTTTATCGACAAAGAGATTGAAATATACTAGAAGCACTTTAGTAGTAAAATTTCTTGGGATCGTGAATTCAATGGCGAAGTAATCAATAAGAGGATCAATGTGTGGTGTGCAACCAAGTAGAAGATCTAGAATGCGTGAATGACTTTATCGCTCAGGATTTCAAGAATATAAGGTATGTTTAGTATGGTTGTGTCGTTTTTGACTTGCTTGCTGGCAGGGCTTTCGTGATCATTGTTATGATGGACATCACGTTAAATATTCTTACAACAGATTGCCTGATGCGACAAATGTATTTCTAAGGTCTTGTCAAAAATATTGGCACGATTCGTGGCCGAGACAGACAACCTGAGTCATCACCGACCAGACCTCATTTCCATCCCAACTCGGTGGACAACTTAATTCCCACTAGCAAAATTGGATTAAAAAGACTAATTGGTTTACAGTTAAGGATACTCGATTTAATGGCAATATTGCAGTGAATCGGCTAGTAAACAAGGCAAAGCACCAGTTAAAAGCAACGAGAAAGAATTCTGTTCAATTGGGAACGATTTTGAGGCCTGTTTGACCTTGTTTCGCAACAGATTCCAACATTGTAAGGTACTATTGTGATTAACATAACTTCAATATGCTTTATCAGGCAAATTTAAGGGACATTGGTGTCGGAGATTTTCTCAGCTGACACTGAATTGCTTCTTCTAACGCAGCTAAACTCAATTAGTTGCCAAAAGGATTTTATACAAGTCTCAAAGTAGAGACCCCCTGCACGCCTTACTATGTATCAAATGCAATGTTCCTTAATTTCTCAATGCTGTCTCCGCCTTTCTGGTTCAGTTTTTCTTGGTTCAGTCCACCATTAGCTAATGTTTTTAATGTCCTATGTTAAGCAGACTACTTTGCTCGTTAAAGTAAGTTTGACTACTAATCTTGTCCGACAATTCCTCTTCCAGCTAGGGAAATTCAGAGTCACCTTGTGATCACTATTCTTAATTGTCTCTTCATCATTTCTATTTTAAACCTCTCTAGTTCTACCTTCTATCAGGTACTATTTAGCCTGCCGGTTGGTTATTAGATCTAGCTCTATCTGTAAGAGTTGACAAATGAAGGCGTCGACACGGATCAGAACTAAATCCTTTGCTGATCACGACTTTGTTTTGGTTGGTAATATATGGCCCCTCAGTGCATCACGGTTTTGAAGTACTTCGTGATATGTAGAGAACTGAACGTTATGTAATTAATGCTGCAGGCACGAGATGCCCCTTGAAGCGTCAGATATATACGTTATGAACTTCTGACAAAGAAAAAAGAAACCGAAGAAATTCAGTGAAAATGTTTAGCTTGAATAGGCTATTCAATATTCGGCTAAAATCATCCACCCACAAAATGACATTTGCAGGGCTCTGAGCTGATTCAATGTCATGACAAACGCAAATTTCATTCGTGGATTTCAAACATAATATATCATCTTTTCATAAGAATTGAATACTTGTGATAGACCTGATAAGGTTTTACTGACAAAACTAACTTTTCTTAACCAATCAAGACAGCCTCTATCGTATCGTAAGAGTCATGAAGTAGCCCGGGTGAAGTAGACTAAAGAAAGTTAGGATAGAACTGATCTGTCCCGCAGGCTAATTATCAAACTGAAAGAAAACTGTTCAGATGAACATGCAGTTATGCTTTAAGTCAGTGTCAGTGGACTGACGTATGCTCATGGCAGCAACATAGAGAGTATTATCATTGACTAAGAGATTTTGTGGTAAATTTTGAAGTACTTTGTGGTTCCCATGATGCAAACTGCATCAGTCAAGCAAAGGATGCGCGCGGCAAGATGGTCCACCAAACCCCATCATCAAACAGCACTTGAAACTCAAGGAAGGCTTCTTGAAGTAATTCCACTCAGTCCCATTTTCGAAATAGAATTGTCATTAATCATTAATAATTCAAACAAACACTCCTACTTTAGATTCCTGTCGACCATGTATTCATAGATTCATGGTCTCTCTTGGCAAACAAGACAAGATCCATGCACTCACTTGATAAACTTTAACATCATTATCCAGCCATTTTACCCAAATGCCGGCAATAAAATTCTATATTTGAAGCTCAGTTCTGAAGCGAATTGAATCCAATGATTCAAAGAATGATGTACATTATCGCTGAAAAAAAATGGATGAGATATCCGGTAGAAACTCATGGCAAATTCAGTGCAGATGCATGATAGAACTAAACACCTTGGAACAAGGCAAGCTATTTTGTGAAGGTTGAAAGCTGTTGAAAGATTTTTACAACTATCATACCTAATCAATGTCTAAAATTAAACAACTGATAAAAATCTATATTTCAAGAATTAAATTGGCTCTTTGAGTCTTCGAGAAATAACCGAGTGATCTGCGTCGGTCGCGGTTGACGTGATTGTGTAATCTGCTCTACCCCAAAGACGACCACAACTGTTTTGGTTCTGTTTTCGGGTACTACGGCTTGACACGCCGTCAAAGGACCGATGGGCCTAAATATCTTCAATCAAGTACTTCTCTCGACAATTTTCAAGTGCTTCCTTAGCAGAATGTGATCTTGCAAAGTAATCAAGTTACATGAGCCGGTCCTAGTATCGATCCTAGTAGATTGAACCTCATAAGAGCGGTTAGTGTTCTCGTGTGTTGATGTGTTCGGAAGGGTTGCCGGCAGAGGCGAAGAACATTTCTTTCACTTAAGTGAAGACTGACGAGGTAAGACTATAGTTTAACGAGTATAATTTTCAAATTATTAACGTAGGCTATTTTGAGTTTCACGTCTGACTTGAAACTAGAAACTTGCCAAAATGTTTGCTCTGAACCGCGAAGTGAAATTTGGTTGCGTTGACAAACATTTTCCATTTCAAAACTCTAACAAACACGACTCGGCTGGGAGTAAAACACTCGCTTTAAGTTGGCTAAGGAAACGCGGAAATCAATGCGCATTATAAAGAGATGAGTAGCCAAAGAATTTAGATTCTTCTACACTAAACCGATCAGTTATCGACTTATCTGCTAGGAAATGGACGAACTGTTATCGATTCCTCCGTCGATTGCTCGGAAAAACTTCGTCAAGGTCACGACTATCAAAATCAGCGAGTGCAATGAGTCTTCCTAAAAATACCAAATGGCCGTATTTTCATCTGCAATTTCCAAACTTTTAAGTTTAAAAACTCTTTCTATAAATCTATAATTCAAGGAGAATAGCCTATAACGCATTGCTAGTGAAAATCAACAGTTCAGTGACAGTTTTAGTCTTGGCTAAAAGTATGGGAAAATGTAGGTTTGGACTTTGTGAAACGTGCTGTACATTCCGTGATCGTGTAGGAATATTTTGATGGCTTAGATTAGCAGCATTTATCGCGCCATTATTTATCCACATGCGTTTTACTCAGGAGTGAGTGTCAATTTGGACTGTAACCGTAATCGTCCAAACTGATCTAAAACTGACATCAGATGATTAATGATGTACTTACACTGCACTCCTACATTTGTCAAATTTATGTACTTGTTGGATCGATATGATAGCTGGATTAAGGCCGAGGTTAGACATCGAATTTCACGTACCGAATCTGATAAAAAGGAATTCAAGGTTTTGATCATTTGTATGAGATTTGCCACATGTGAAATTCGACGTCTCAACTGGGCCTAAGATTCAAGTAAGATTGCATTAGATTGGCTGACATGACTATTACCGATAACGCAATTTGGACGTCTTATGAATGTATATACTAAGATTTAGACCCGTAATGAGCTGGTTGTTAATCTGGATCTCGAGACCCGGGGAAGGTGGGGAGCATGGACACCGTAAATGTGAATATTGGAAATACTGGGTCAGGTAGCGAAATCTCTCTTGAAACTAGTTTTTGGGTGTGATGTAGACTTTTAAAAGAAGGAAATTCTGGGACTTTTTCCGTCCGTGCACCAGATGGATTTTGTATATAGAAATAAAAAGTACAAGATCAAAAGAAGAAAAAAAAAAGGAAAAAACTGTACTAGCACTAGAACTGAGCAGCTTTACTTATTTTCGGCTATTACACCACCTGACGTAATGAATCTTTCGGTTACTAAATTAAATTAAAGGTATTCTTTCGAGATCAATTTAATTTTCGGTCACAATTAATAGGTCAGTGAGAAGTAAAACTGGGACCTTCAACAAGGGGAGAGCCCAGGGAGGGAGGGCGTAAAAAAACATTTTCATGCACGTGTCCACGTGATCATGGATACAAGGTTGGTGGTCTGTATGATTTTAGTGCTGTTATCAGTACCACGACTCTCTTGTTACAGTTCACGTAACGAACGTCATTCAAATGAAATTTAAACTTCTCCCTCCGTAAAAAAAACCCGTTTAGCACACGATCGCGAGGTTAGAAGATCTGCCTTTGCAATATTAGTGAGCTTGAAGGTATGCAGTAGAAGCATCGAGAACAGCTTCAGTTATCTAGTTGCCATAAACTTGTAAAAACTTGTTACCTTACATGGAGCTTCTTCTTCTTCTTCATCGTCGTCTTTTTCTTTTTATCGTCGTCTTCCTCTTTTTCTCCTCCTCCTCCTCCTCCTCTTCCTCCTCCTCTTCCTATTTTCATCTATTTTTGGACTTGATATCAATTCTATTCTACACTTGACGTCATTTATCGTCGTCTTCTTCTTTTTCTCCTTCTCTTCCTCCTTCTCTTCCTCCTCCTTCTCCTCTTCCTCCTCCTCTTCCTCCTTCTCCTCCTCCTCTTCCTCCTTCTCCTCCTCCTCTTCCTCCTTCTCCTCCTCCTTCTCTTCCTATTTTCATCTATTTTTGGACTTGATATCAATCCTATTCTAGCTCGCTGTATCGAATGAAAAGTTTCTCATATGTCGATTAAATTCTAATTGAAGGATTTACTAAATTACTAAATCAAGAAATAATCTTAAAATAGGTAGCGACACATTTCATAGTGTTTATTTGTTTTGTCAACACTGTCGGGTCTTCATCGGGAGCTTCCACCTTCGTCTTAGGGTAAAGTCAAGGTCAGAACAATTTCGTGGGATATAAGTTGCAACCAAAACAGCAATCCCGCTGAACTGCTATAAAATTGCTCATCTCTGCTCTCTTTTGTGGGCGTTACGATTGATAATGGAGGCATTAATAAGACACCGCATTGACTAAGCTGCAAGGTTATATATGTGGTTAGTTGTATCCTTCCAACGCACTTCCAGTTAGGGCTCTATCAGCTTTTGGAGATCCCTTTATTTCAAACCTGGTGCGTAGCCTCCTCTGCCTTTTTTGCACTTTATTTGTTGAGGCCTTTTTCATGTTGGGACTCCCTCACCTTGTCTTTCATGTACCTCATTTATTTAGGCCTCTTTCATGATAATGGGCCACCTCTGCCTTTCTTTCACTTTAGTCGTTGAGGCCTTTTTCATGCTGGGACTCCCTCACCTTGCCTTTCATGTACCTCATTTATTTAGGCCTCTTTCATGGTAATGGGCCACCTCTGCCTTTCTTGCACTTCATTTGTTGAGGCCTTTTTCATGCTGGGACTCCCTCACCTTGCCTTTCATAGACCCGGCTTTAATGCTGCTCTTCTCTCATAAGGTCCATACTTGTTTACAATCTAACACAGCTGGATTTTAACTCCTCAGCCCGGATTTTTGAGCCATCTGTGCCCTCTTCTCTAGTCAAGCTCCATCCTTATTTACCATCTCACACACCTGGATTTTAACCTTTCCTCAGATCACCTGTGCCCTCTTTACCAGTTGTGTGTTAAGAAGTAGTACTGTTTACCATGCAACTCCCACACACGCACCTGGATTTTAACCCCTCCTCAGAGGCGTGCTACGGCTCGGCCAATCATTTCTTTAAAGAAGCCGAAACAAAAAATGTCTGCAAAATCCAAATATATTTATTTGACAGGACGATTAAAACTGTCTGCTACGGTACACGAGTCACTCGGGGTCAGAGAAAAATGGTTGATAGGATTTGCTAAACTTCATAATTAACCACTTTAATTAAAGTATATTTCAACTGCAGAGAAACCGCGGTCCCCTTTGACCCAGCTTTTCATCATGGGTCTATTTGTGAAAGGAAGAGCTTGCAAATCCAAGCCCGTGATGAAACTGTTAAAAGATCGATCAAAATGAAATTCCTATAACGCAAGGAGTGACCAAGTTGATCATCACGTTCTTACGTTCCTTAGACATCGAGATAGTATCTAAAAGTCGGTTTGCTTTTCTTGTTACAGGACAACTGATAAATTGCTTTGGATTGCTTCAGTGCAGCCGAAAAGTGACGGTGAAGACGCTGCTTGTAAGTACGTTGACGGACGGAGGGTTGACAAATCTTGAAGGCAATCATGAGACTTTTGATTCAGTGGGTCTTGACTTGGTGCATAGTGTTGGTCCTACATCAAGGACAGTGCATAAAGAAACAGTAAGTATCAAACAACTTCGCAACTTGATTAATCAACGCTTTTTTTTTTAATTATTTAACACAGTCATTTCGGCCCAAACACGAACCGTCCTCGGTCGGTGTAAAGAAAAACGTTTGCAACTGCAAAATTTAAAACTAGGATTTAGTTGCACCATCTGTTGTTGCATAAAAGAGATTTGGCAATACAAATGAAGCCAATGTCAGATCAGAAAGCTTTAGCCTCACGTACGATCAAAAGCATAGTATCTCATATATGTGCGGATAATTAGACAAAGTGTACCAACCGCGTGCCTTTTGGACTTCCAAGTCTCAAGAATCTTCCTAAAAAGCTTAAAGTTTTCAATTTGATAAAGGTTAATAGAGCACCAGGAAGAGACACATATAAAATACATGCACAAAACTATTCAACTATAGGCTGTGGTAAGCGGAATATATTGTGCTTTACTATGAGTACTCTCTTAGCTTTATATCAACAATACTCCATTTATAACTAATAATGTTGCTACATTATTTAGAATCACATCATTCGTTAGTTTACGCTGAGTTTGATCAGTCAATAATACCCGTTTGCAAGAACTGAAAACTTACTTATGGGGGTAGTGCACTACCACTTTACCAATAGTTTACATAAGGTAGAAACTAGTGAAACTAGTGTAAACTGTGTTGGTGTTTTCAGTAAAACAGTTGATAGATTGATAATTTGTAACACCGTATGGCGTGTGAAAATGATACTGACGTTTCGGACGTTAGTCCTTCATCGGAGTAAAAATAGTTTTACAGTTTCCTATATAATAGGATGTTTGAACAGACCCTCCTTATGAGGGGTATGGTCTGTAGCTTAGTAGCTTAGTCTAGAGTCTAGATATTCACACTTGCTAGTCCACAGGATAAATCTTTCCTGTGACGGGGTAGGGATGGTAGCTTTTACCTGCCTTAGACTAAAGGTATCCGGAGCACCAAACCGGCTAAACAGTCACTTAGTGCTATCACTGAGGGATCGTAGACCATATATTTTTTGTCTCTTCTATCTAAGTGTCCTCCTTACAGTAGTGTAGATGCTGCCAGAGAGGGGTAGGGATAGGATTTCTTGCATCCCCATTAAACTACAATTGCTCAGTAGGCCGTAGGAGCAAATCCGTCAAACTGTGACGGGTAGGGTCAGTATTTGCTTCAAGGCTCTTTGCTTCGATTCAAATAACCTCACCCCACGAATAGCTTCGGCGTTTTACCCACGACGAGGCCCACCATAGATCCACCAGCTTTAGTGAATTGCTTCAACTTTAGAATTGTTTTCAAAGCAATTAGCCGACGATAATAACGAGTGTTTAGTTTTGTTATCCTAGTAGACTGACTCACTGTTATTAAATACTGATCATGGCAAGGGTTTTGTTGATCATCAAGTCTCTTTCCATCTTGGCCTTGACCTTATTTTAACTCAATAAACAAATTACTAAAGAAAACCGCAGTTGTTTAGGGCCACGAGCACGATTTTAAGGCAATTAAACAAGCCTATTATTTTCTTAAAGGCTCTTTGAATACTGTTGAGTAAATAGCGCAATTGACCTCTTTACTTTACACCCATAACTCACTGAAAATAACTATGATAAGTGCTAGCAAGATAAAGAAACAATACTCAAGATAAAGAAACAATATGGTACTTCTGAAATAAAAAACTTTTTTGACAAACATAGAGGGAGAAGTCTTTGTTTGAAATAAGTAATTAAAAAAAAACAGTAAATACATTAATCTCTATCGAGTACAAAAAAGAAATATCTGGCTATCAGTACATCAGCATCCGGGTTCTCCGGTTTTCCTCACCCCCTCAAAACCTAACGCGCAAGTTTGTCTGACTTAGATCAGCCCAGAGGTAATTCAGGTGTTTCAGGGTATCGATAAAATTGTCAGGTTCCTTTATTGAGGTAAAATAAGTTTTGGCTTTTAAATTATCACCTTGGGTTCATCACGACGACTTGAGCTCCGTATCTTACCGTTGCCGTAACTACGCGTCATTGTAATTGGATGAAGTACTCTCAAAGACTATGAGAAGCCATTTCAGCGTTACGGTATGTCATAGTATCATGTACGTTCTGTGAGTCGGTACCTATATTTCCCATTCATATAAATCTAAAGGACTGTCTATTCCTATTCAAAGGACAGACAACTAGTTGTGTTGGTATCGTGGTGAGATCCTAGTCCAAGTAGGGGTTCGCGGAAAATACAGATCCGGAAGTAGAGTTCAAAGTGTTCAGCCCTATCAAAACATGAAGGAAGTAAAAATATAGTCGAGGGAATTTTTCGATCAGAGCAGATCTCAAAGCATCGCAATTAGTTAATTTGCGCTATTGGCTTCCTTTTAAATGCGCATGCGGCATGAGGGGAAGCCATCTACTTAATAGTCATAGTATAGTGTACGATTCTTACTCATATGACATCATCAATCAGTCATCAATTCTATCGATACCCTGAAAAAACCTCACCCTGGGCTGAAACATGAAACAACCTCACCCTGGGCTGCTGATCAAAGTCGGCAGGGCCCGGCTAACTCACACTGAGGAGATCGAATTGCAATTTAGCGCGGTAGGTTTGCGGGGATAAGAAAACCGGACCCAGAGAAAGAACGTCGAATCAAGAGCGAAAAAGCTAGCAAATTCTGCATACATGTGATTTTATGTCCAACAATGAGGCCAATCAAATACTAACGGATTGTTTCCTTATCTCAGAGATATTTTCAAAATTTTCCACCGGGGTCGAGAGGTAAGTCAACTAATCAAATAATGAATGTTCTTCAACTATACAGGCTATCAATGCATGTAACCTGAATCAATCAACGCGCGCAACTCACCGACGCAATAATACCGAATATATTAAAATAAATCTTTATATCTCATCAATATCATATCCTGAAATAACCTTCAGTATCGCGATTCTACAAAGTTTAATCGAGAGAATAAACCCGTGTTGTCGGCTCAAAATCGCAATAATTTATGAATATTGCGCGCAATATTGCACAATGTGTCTGCGAGTTTAGAATATCCACACGTATAAAATGCATCAACAGAATCCTGCTTGTTTTTTTAGGCCTACGATAAACTCTTGATGAGCGTCAGGAATGGAGCGCAAATGGGATTGCAGGAATGTCATTCACAATTTCGATATAGAAAATGGAACTGTACTTTGAATTTTGACTCAAACGGCAAGAAAAAACTCCCTAACTGGACAAACACCCCAGGTAAGATTGGACCAACTCACACGATGATTTAATAGGTCCACAGTTTAGACGTCAAATTTCAGATTTGCCGAATCTAAAACATTCTTTGCGTTCTTCAGCAATAGATGCGGCACCTGTGAACTTCGATATTTTAATTTGGTCAAATAAAGAAATAATGATTTTGATCTCATGAAGATCACTTTCATGCGCAGTTACTTGTATTTTCACTCACACGACGTTAAAATATTTGTACGCAACATAAAGTGTAGAGTGTGCCAAAAGTAGCATGACAAACGATGTGCGAC
Organism: Anemonia viridis; assembly: GCA_900234385.1. Taxonomy (NCBI): domain Eukaryota; kingdom Metazoa; phylum Cnidaria; class Anthozoa; order Actiniaria; family Actiniidae; genus Anemonia; species Anemonia viridis. The sequence continues at coordinate 12,151 of OCZR010027485.1, forward strand.
GTCGCAACTGAAGTCAAAGCTAGATTTTAAAACGAAGAATTCATTTTCTCGTTTCAATTTTCTCTTGGCTTGGAAAACCAGAATTTTTCTGGTGCACGGCGATTGCATGCAAGTACATAATGAGGGTGCATTCGTGTAGTTTAGGCAAAGGGCGTGGTGGTTGGGGGAATTCCTCCATCGTTTTTACTTGCGTGACAAGGCGCGCGGCCATGTTGGTATACCAAAAAACCGAACACATTCTTTATACAAACAGAGTCGAATTTCTGGAGGATAGAAGGTGTATTGTTTTGGCACACCGATACGGCTGCTCTGAAACGTGAAAACGGTCTTCACCTTTCCAGTATTCCTTCCTGCTATTTTTCAACTTTCTAATAAAAAGTTTTCCGGTTTTCTTTTAGCAACTCGTGAAACGGCGTTCGCGCACAGTATCACAACTGCGGGCGTAACTTACTCTCTGACACGAGACTGTCGCATGGGCAAGTTTGAAGACTGCTCGTGTGTTCACAGTAAAAAATCTGGTGGGAAAGGCAACTGGTGGGGAGGATGTAATGAGAACGTCAAGTTTGGAGAGGTAATGGCCAAACACTTCTTGGAGGCTATAGATAAAGGAAACGGTGCAAAAACGCTTTTGATTCTACATAACAATGAAATTGGACGAAAGGTAAGGTTGAGCGAATCTCTGCATTATCGATAATATTAATCGTGTTGTCAGTATACATGTATTTCAAACGGTTGGTGAAGGTGTTGTTGCCTGCTGCATACCAGGCCCTAAGTACCACTATAGGCGAAGTGAATGCCTAATGCTTGATAAGAAACCGTTTTGACGGTTTTAATTTGCGCGTCTCAAAGTTACGTGCCAATCATCGTGCGCCTCTATATAATGAAAAAATAATTTAATGCACGTGGACCTTGGCAGAACGTTAGGAGAAATATGTAAGAAATGCGCTCCCTTTGCGCTCCCATAAAACACACGTCTCAACCAATCAGAAAGCACAATTTGTAGTTATTTTATAAAATAAATATTTTACAATAACTTAGGTATTTCTCGGGCGCTGATTGGTTGATTTTTATCATCAATAAGCGGACAGAC
>OCZR010027589.1:7216-17873 GCA_900234385.1 Anemonia viridis
CGTGCGCGCGCTGTCACACCATATGCGCAGAACAGGTGCGCACAAACAATGCGCGCGAACGTCCTTAAGATGTTGCAAGGACCTATGATTTCAAAGGAACTATTAACTGTAATAATACAACAGTTATTTAACAATTATTTAATGAACTATAATTGTAATAATTATTGATGAACTACTATTAGTAATAAATTTTTAATGACCTATTGTATGAACATGTCAATTCATCACCATTGATGATGGGATAAAACTCAAGTAGAAACATCAAGAATAATGACTGCAAAGACTGTACTATCCTCATGTTCTACTGTATCGATTCTATAGAGGCTTTGCACCATCACGTGATGGCAGCCATGACAGGAGGCAGGAACAATTGAATCTGGTCTAATCTGATTTACATGGGAAAGAATTAAGCTTCCCGGGAGAGAAAGACTCTGTTGTTGTGCCTCCTGTCATGTCATGGCTGCCATCACGTGATGGTGCAAAGCCTCTATACCTGTCCAATATGTCCCAACCATACTATATAGCGATAAACCAAATTAATACACTCCCACTGTTAAACTTCACTAATAAAACAGTAAACACACCTCACAATTGACAGGAGGCAAGCTTGCTTATTATAATAACAATCTATTAATAAAAATAAAATGTGCAGTTCTTAAAACTTAAAATAAAAATGCATTTTTTTTTTTAAATTTAAAATTTATGTAAAAAAATTCATTTAATCCTAAAACAATAATTTCCATTTAAAAAATCACCACGCTTCTTTTCTTTGGGTTATTCATGATAACCAGATGATATAACATTAAACTGACATTGCTAAAACTAAGTTGATGTTGCCACTTCATGTGTAAATCCCCAGGGTCTGAAGCCAACAAAAAGAGACAAAGTAAACGTAAAAAGAAAGACACACCAGGGACCTCCAATATTAGTGCCAGGTTAGTAGTCCCTCCCCTCCCCCACAAAATTACCAGGAGTTAACAGATGTTCACTCTTTTTTGCAATGTTTTTAGCTGTTCGGAGGTTGAAAGAAAAAAATGGGTGGAGTTGGCATTCATTACATGCAGTAAATGTAATGTGGGAGCGTTTCAAGGGACATATTTCCAAAATGGTGTCTGTTTTGTCCACTCAAACTGTCCCACAATGCATTGTCATGGAAACTCCACCCAGTTTTTCTGCATCCTTGGAACAGGTAATGGATATTTTTTGAATTACACTAGAATGACTAAAAACAGTGACTCCAAGTCGAGGTTGGACTTGATAAAACACGCACAGAGTGTATGTATTATACATGTCTTGAAATTCCAATTATGATTGCTTTGTGTTCACTCCTCAAGCAAATTTGGAAAAGGTCGATACTGACAGTGGATTCATTTACCAGCATTGACTTGGTAAAGGATGGCAAGGTTCTGATATTAATTAAGACTTGACTATCTTCTTGGCTTTCATGGACAGTTGTGCATATACTGTCCACCAAATGTTAAACCTTATTGCTACTAATGCTTGTCCAAGGAGTGTGAAAAACCACTTGGCTTTTGTGAAATATATTCCATAATGATTTATCATTCCACCTACTGCATTGTTACTTCTAGCCGAAGGGGAAAGAGATCCTCTTTAGAACATTTCTTCTCAAGCCCTTCCCCTTGTCTTTCACTTGTTGTTTTAGTAACCTTGATAGATAAACCAAGGAAGAGTGAATCCCCTTCAGTTATTTGGAGCCCCAAAGAACAGAAGAATGTCAGAGAAAATACATATTAATTTTTAAACTAAGACAATGTACTGTACAAAAAAATAAATTTTCTTACTTGCCAAGTAAAAGATCCTTGGCTAATATTTACCATCTGAATATCTCAAAGAACTTGCCAATACAAGTTAGGGGGATTAATTCAAAAATAATTTAATTTCAGCTGTAAATTGTTTTGTAAAATAATAACTAAAACATAATTTCAATGCCTCCTTACAAATTATTCCTTATTTTCATTTCTCTTCCATTTTCTCTCAGACTAGTTTTGTTAATCAATTTTAATACTAATAACATAATTATTATACTCTAGAATATGTGCTTAATAATCAGACTGTAGACCAACGACAATAAGACATAATATATAGTTATATATTATAACTATTAAAGAATTGGTTAAAATGTCCACAAGCACTTGATTACATGCACTTACAGCACATTGAAATTTAACTCAATTTGGAGAACAAAATAACATCTTCCAATTAAATCTAAGGAGACTGAAAGTATTTGTTTGTTCTCCAAATTAAAATGCTTTGATGTCACATGAAAAGGGTTTGTGCACTGCAGTAACAATATTTTTATGACAAAATGGTGCTGGGGTTCACTTGGCACAGGACATTCACAATTTTTATCCTAGAAATGGAGTTTTTCCTTGCTGACGACCTCCTTGATGCCAGAATTTCAAAACGTTTTGTACATTTACTTCATGTGACTTCTTGACAGCACTCAACACTTAGTTTACCCAAAGTGAAATGATTACAGTATGGTCACTCTCACAGCATGGGACTGGCAATATTTATTTAAAATATTGTACTGTGTTCTTGTTCTTCCAGTGAGAATGCTTGAATTCAGGCACTCTCATGGTCATAACATCTGTGTACCATCAGTCAGACACACAGCAGATTTTGTACGAGTGTGAAACATACCGTGCAGTGCCGTGTCAGTGTCACTGCCGTGATTTCTATAAAAACATTCGAAATTTCTGCCTTAACCGTGCTGTGCCCTGCTGTTTTCACAGTCATACGAAAACTGCTCAAAATCTGCTCTACCATTGTCTTACTATTAAGTATATCTTCTTAACTAGCTAAATTTATTGAATACTTTCTTAATGCATCAAACTGTACCTGTTAGTATGACTGTTGGTAGTCCTGTTTGAACATTGGTGATATGCTATTTACCATTAATTTGCCTTGTGTGCAAGAAACAACCTTGGCTGACCATTCATTGTTTTCTCCTCAGAATCAGACAGATGATCAAAGGGGATGAGCATTGATGCATGGTTCATTGATGACTGAATCCAGCATTAAGCATAGCATAACAGCAGACCAACCAAAGAGAACAGTGCTAGCTTTCACTTGGTAACCATTTTGTCGTCATCAACATTACATCTGAACTGTTTGAAAACTTTTAAACAAGTTTGAGGAAGATTGTTTGGAACCATCAAGTAAGAAACCCAAGGAGAAAGAGTTTTATACAAAAAGAATGAGATTACAAATTAAGTTGAAGATTCTAGTTGGAAATAGACCAGGCATTGTAGAAACTTGGGAACTTTGGGAACATAGATGAAATACACAGTTCAAATGATATTTTATTTGCGTTTGTTTTACCCAATACACCCTTTTCTCACAGTTGTGCTTGCTTCTGAACATAAAAAAGAATTTATATATTACTTCCAATTGGCTAAAAAAGTCCAATTTTATCAAACTCTGAAACAACTTCTTTACGGAGATAAGTTAAGGAGATGAGTATGCATCTGTGAGAAAAACTAGGTTTAATGCAGGCAATTCATAGCCTGAGTGCTGCCAATTGATAACTGGGGTTTTCATTTAGCTGCACGCAGGCTAGCAATTCAAGGATGCAAGTAATTTTTTGATTGGATTGGTCAGGCAAGAGGAATATTTGACCTGTCAAACCCAATTGTGGCATTTACTGCAGCAGTCAAGTGGCCAGTTTTACCAGGTGTCTGTCTGATGATCAACATTATTTTATTTGCAGCCTTGAATTCCAACGTACAACACTTTGTTAGCTTGTTGATTAACTGGGTGATTAATTTGCAGCCAAAAATAGCAAAATACCTTAAAATTAATACAGAATCTAGAAGTACAAGGTCTGAGGAGTAGAAAACTATAATAGTATTTCATACTTTGCTTAATTATTTAGATTCTCTCAAAGACTCCTAGTCACCCTTCTACTTTATGAACATTTGACATCTTTTGTTTGTTGGTCTGTCAAACTGTTTTATGTCTGCTTCAAGTTTTTCTGCAGTGCATCTATCAGCTGTTTTTATGTCTGCAATGTTTATCCATCTAATTTCTTTAGAGCAGTTTTTGACTATGACTATGAAGAGCTTATGGCACACAAGTCTGCACCTTGCTGTGACTGTGTCAGTACCCTGCCAAACATTCTATGACTTTTCATGCTCAAATCTGCTCCATGTTTGTGTCTCTTTTTGTCTGTCCATCTGTCTGTCTGTCCACCTGTCTGTCCACCTGTCTGTCTGTCCACCTGTCTGTCTGTTCATCTGTCTGTCCACCTGTCTGTCTGTCCACCTGTCTGTCTGTCCACCTGTCTGTCTGTCCACCTGTCTGTCCATCTGTCTGTCTGTCCATCTGTCTGATTTTTTTGTGTTGTGCATGTAACTCTTGTCTATCTGCCATCTGAATAATATTATCCACTTCAAAACCATAACACCAAATTTGGTAATTGCCATTAGGATATTTAACCCATTAGTTTGTGTTTGCAAAGCATCTTGGGTGATTGTAAGGCATTGAAAAAAAATCCATTGAACAAAAAGAGAATATATTGTTATTATTAATTTCATAGATATATTTTTCATTGGCACTAGTTAGAATTTATAAGTCATTTGGTAAAACAACAGTGTCCTGGGTCATAGTATTAAGAATTGAGAAGGTACTGGGCACTAGTAGTTTAACAACACAAGGAAGTCCTAGAGCCTGATATTATTTGCTATTAGTATCTGATTATAAAGTGCATAACACTGTATTCATGAAACAGTACTACAAGACTTGTACATTTAGTATAAAATAGTACTGCTACAACAATAGTCAATGCACTGCTTCATGGATGAAGTTTGGGCAACTGGTGCTAACCCTTCTTGTTACCTTGTGGGGTGAGGAAGAGCGGTGGTATACTTGGTGCTCACCCCCTTCTCTCCAGGGTTCACCCATTCATGGAAAGTCAAGAAATTAAAGTTTTTTTGCTAAATTCAATTAAAGATTATTAATGGTTATTATTTTCAATTTTAAAAATTAAATTTTTTTAACTATATTGCATTGCTAATTTTTTTAGGTTATGAATTTGACTGGAAAGTCATGAAATGGAATTTGTTTTTCCATGTTGTATGTGAACCCTGGGTAGAAGTAACAGTAGCATACCCGGTACTCAAGTTCCTCTATCACTAAGAGAGTGTGTGTGTGTGTGTTGGAGAAGGGGTAGCAGCAGGTGCATCTTGCTTCAAATCAATTTTCCTTACCTATCTATTTTATTTACTCACTAAAGCTCATTAAAGTTCTTTTCTTTTCTCTTTTCATAAAAAAAGTCACCTGGTTTTGCATTTTTATTGCTTTAAATATTGAAATATTTTACTTTACGTGGCTGTCTTGAGTAATTTCTAGATTGGGCTTTCTGTGTTCAAGCTATTGAAAACAAGGGAGAGCCTGTACCAAATGTGACATAGGATAATGTAATGGATTCAAGATATCTTTTGGCCATTTGACCAAACAGTAGGGTCTGGGTATGAGATTTTACAGACAGCCATCTAGTATCCAGGTCCCTATAGGTAAACATAAGCAGGGTGAAGCTGGGCAGATCAGACGAATGGTTTTACATGTTTTAGAATATATGAATAATTGCAAGTTTTTGTTCCATACTTGGCTATGTTTTAATAGCGTTTCGCGTGATAAACAACGAGATACACAAATAAAACATTTTTGTTTATGATCATGAATGCAGCGTACTATTTACAAATCTGGAAATAGAAGTTTTAAGCTGTGAAGTGCTCACAATGAAAAACAGCAAAAAATGTTTTCTAGATAGACTGCGAGCAGGCCCTACATATTTAACTTAATTTCGTCCCCATCTCCCCACAACTCCTAGAAATATTATAATAGCTACTAATCTTCGCTAGTCCAAAGTTAAACAATGACCGACCAAGGGAAATAAAGGATTTGCTCGCAGTCTACGTTCCCGCGCGGTCGTCAAATATCCGTACCCCAAACGCAAATAGAGAAAAAAGAGAGACTACTCATGACAACAACAACAGAAATTCTACTGTGGCACCTATAAACCTAAACAAGAAGTATAATAATCTACAATATGTATGAAAGCCAAAATGAAAGCAGGCATCAGAGTACTAGTCTAGATAGTTTTCCATCACGGCAACGTGCTCGCCATGAAGTCAGAGTTGCGTCGCGCTCACTCGTTTTCGTTGGTTGGCCGGAAAGTAGGCAAGTCAGTTTTTTGAATACAAGTACTGAAAAATAAAACATTATGACAAACTTATAAGGCCTGTATTAAAACTTACATGGTGGTCAGATCATACATATAGAAATTTATAATTAGAAATTAATATACATGCTATAGACCCTTGGAAAAAAGAGTAAAGGACTGGAAACAAGCTCCATGAAGGATCAATGATTTCAAATACATATTTCTATTACGAGAAAGAGTATGTCTAAATTAGTAATTTGGTAAAGTTCTGTCATCATATATTAAGATACTACAGAGTTATGAGCATTTGATCATATGTGCCATAAACATGATAACGAGCCTGATAGGCCCTTGGCTGTTGTTTTCATACAAATCTTTCTAATTTCAAAAAGCTGTAGCTTTTATCCTTTCGTGTTACCAAAAATGAAATTTTCGAAGATTACTAATTTCGATATACTCTTTACAATGAAAGCAATGATGTCTTCAATAACTGATGAACTATATCCATGGCCACGCCTTTTTTCATAGGGTCAATGGTTATCAAGTTGAGAACTGAGTAATTTCAAAATATATATTTCTGTGTCAAACTTTTTGTAAACAAATAATTGAAAATTATAGTAAAGGTATTATTTTATTATTATATTATAACTTTGGAAGTAATTGAATATTTTCACGAAGTCAACTAAAGCGAGTGTGAGTGTGAGACGTCCGGCCTTTGCCCTTCTAAAATGATGAGAAAATATGACGGTCAGATGCGTCAGTCCCACTGAAACATCGAATACAGCTTTTAAGTTCTCACGTATTTCCTTGACCATTTTTGACAAATCTTGTAATAAAGAAAAAGTAAAAAAAAAAATATTACCCGTAAGTCGTGTTTTTTTCAATGCCGTTGATTCAAGAGCGCGCGCTCCAAGATGATGCTTCGTTTTCTCCTTTATGACGTCATTAATTAATTACGAGTTAGAAAAATCAAGTCTCAGACGAGAATTGAATGAATAATGAACGAGAAGAAAGAAATATGAATGACCAAGTGAATGAGAAGGCAGAAGATACTGAGAAGAACACAGAAGAAAGAGAAACTCATGACAGCAAAGACTCGTTGAAACGAGAAGTAAGTCAAAAGAAGAGGAACTCAGCACCCGTTGACCTCTCGCCGCCCATCAAGACACTGCCTGACACTGTTCTGCTCAAAGTCTTCTCATATCTACCAGAGGAACAAGTATGCAAGGTAGCACGTGTGTGCGAGGCTTGGAAGCGTGTCGCTTATGACAGCTCGTTATGGGAGAGTGTTGATCTGCGGCGTTTCCATACTACACTAGACGAGATCCGACTCACTCGACTGATACGATCGCGTATGATTCCGCTCTTACAGAAACTCAACCTCGGTGGATTGAGTCTGTCACCAAGAGTCTTTCAGATCCTTGCTATTGAGTGTCCAAAGCTCAAAGTACTCAGCTTGGAATCAGTGATTTTCCTTGAGAATTTCAACGCCACCGAGAACAGTTTTCCCGTTGGACTATCGACTTTAGATTTGCGTCACACCTCAGGGGATGAGAGTGCGTTTCAGGTAATCGCACAGAACGTACGAGACGTAGAAAACCTTGGACTGAGTGATCATTTTCTCACGAGCTTGATTGCTTCGAACGATATAGAAGCGATGTTTCCACGACTATCGAACGTAAGGGTTTTGGAATTCAGTTACTGTGTTGTGCTAACTGATACAATGATGGGTAACATAGCACTTTACTGTAAATCACTTCGATCTATTTGCCTCAGAAGATGCAACACATTTCAAGGTGCTTCTCTCGCACTTCTGATCGACTCGTGTCCTCTTTTAACATCACTAGTTCTTGATGGGACGTGTGTGAGTGATAGCGCACTAAGAGCTGTAGACTGGGAAAACTCGGCGCTTACAGAAGTCGACCTATCATGGTGTCGGCATTTGAGTTCAGAGGGATTAAAAGCGATGCTCCCTCATTTACCAAAGCTACGTTATTTAAGACTTTGTTGCGTTGGCTACGGTCATGCTGTGACGGATGACTTACTGTACGACATGTCCACAACACGAAACCACACACTAGAAATTTTAGACATGAGCTACAGTGGCTCTGTTACTGACACAGCTCTGGGATACTTCACTTTTGAGCACGAAGCTTTATTATATCTTCGGATGCATCACTGCAGAATGATCACACCGAAGTTCATGGACCTTATTCCCGAAGACTCGAAAGTTTTCATAGTTGCGAACTTTCCTATTGAGAATGAAGGCATGGTACTGAATAGTGAATTGCTTAACAGATATACGTACTGGCCGACGCCTATTTATATGAGGGACTGGAGTCTGGATCAACGGATGGGCTGGCGGTAGCTAGACGCACTGGGATCGAACTTATACCAGGTCTCTAGCTTAGGGACTCGAATGAATCAAACTGTTGGGGCGGTACGCGAAAGCATAAATGATGAAAATGAATATCCGTTTGTGGATCGGAGTACAGACTGATTCAGTTCGCATTGCGCGCACGACATGAAACGTTTCAATCGGTTGTGACTAGTTTTGCATTTGATAACAAAACTATCGAATGCGCACAAGTGGTGCATTTGATGTTTTGTAACACAATACGGGATAAAAGAGAACCATCCTATTATTTTTGATAATACAAAAAAAGGCTTTTCAGAACGAACTTTATAATCGTTTTTGCTTTCATTCTTATTATTGTCTTTGTTGAGTCGAGGTAATACATTCAAGACACGTGCACCCAGTAATTTTAAGAGCCCTCGTCTCCCTTTAAACCCCTTTCCCCACCTGCCACTCGAATCATGATCACATTAACACTAATCTATGAAAACTAAGCAAATTTCAGTGTCAAAAATATTTTGATACACGGCGGCACGGTACTGACACGGTCACGCCATGGCGCAATTCGTGCCGTAACTTAATCATACAAAAACTGTTTCTAATGATACAAAAAAGGATTCAATATCGAAATATAGTACATACATTTCATCCACCACGGCGAGGTCTGAGAGATGATACTCGCTGATATCCTCGCGATATCCAAGAACAAAAACCTCCAATTCCAGCCTGAAAAATAAACAAAAAACGTACACTATGTTGAAAATGCTAAAGTTTATTGTCCTGTTACAGTGAGATCGATGGCTTGTTTTCTCGACCAATCAAAACAGCCTCTCAAGCTGTCCAATCAAAATAGTGCGTCGGCCTGATATACCACGGGTAGCCCAAACTCCCCACTTGCTTTGGTTAATATCTTTGTTTTGTATGCAACGCATCATAGTGCGAAAGGAAATATCAGAGGCCAGCCCTATCGAGAATATCTCCTAGATCGAATTGGAATTTGGAAGTTGATTTTTACGGAGGGAGGAAAACCGGAGAACCCGCGGAGAAAAACCCTCGAAACAAAAGAAGAGAACCAAACAACTCTATTCACATACGACACCGAGTCCGACAGAACTCGAGCCCGGGTCGCGTTGGCGAAAGGCGAGCGACCTATCCGTGACGGCACCTTTACCTCCCTATATCCACCACTTACCCGTACAGTGGCCATAAACCCCCTGGATCCCCCAGCTGATTTTCCGCCTCTTTCAGCATCAGTCCTCGTCTTTGCTCCCTGTTTAACAGAACAAAAAATATAACGAGATTAAAGTTACGAACACTTAGTGCAACAGTGAAGCAGGCAATCTAGTGTACATTGCAAACCACGCGACATGACGCAGTTTGTTGCTGTCTGTCTATGTGTCTTCTTTCTTCTCTCTCTCTGTCTTTTCTTAGTTCCTTCTTTCTCTCTCCCAGTTCCTTCCTTCCTTCCCTCCTTCCCTCCTTCCTTCCTTCCCTCCTTCCTTCCTTCCTTCCTTCCTTCCTTCCATCCATCCTTCCTTCTTTCTTTTTTTGGGGTTATTCCCCGCGCGCATTTCCCTTCACTCTATAGGCACTGTTACAGTAGAATACTGTTAACCATATATTATAACGTACTATACATACCCTAGCTTTTTCAAGCTTAGCTCCAGCTTCAGTAGAGCCTTTTTCTCCCCAGTCGACCTATTAAAACACGAAACAGTGATATAAGATAAAAGTGACTCACAAACATCTTTCTTGAATAAGAAGCTTCATCGGTTTGACAAACACGCCGCATAGCTTACCCTGACTGGTGCGATTCCCCCTACACCTCCCCCTCCGTAATACGACGCATCTACAGTGGGCCATTGGCCTTTTCCATGACCCTGTAACGTAACAAGAAAAAGTGTGACATGAGAGTGTGATGATAGGGATAAAAATACATAAATAAATGGGATATAGCAAGTAGCACCTCTAATAGCTATTCATACACTGGAATAACGATTGGGAATGACTAATGGTGATGTTAGTGATAATGGTGATGATGCTGATGATAATAAAGATGATGGTGGTGATGGTGATGGTGATGGTGATGGTGGTGATGATGGTGTTGATGGTGA
>OCZR010027651.1:6504-18973 GCA_900234385.1 Anemonia viridis
GAGCGAAGTTATTTACACTTCCGGTTGACGTCGCCGTCGTAGATTTTGCAAAGCTTAAGGTCCCTAGTGTCACTGCAGTGACTTCTATAATAACATTCGAAATTTCTGCCGTAATCTAATAAACACACAAACACATGTACCTACCTGGCCATAGAAGGAATCAGACATTATCCATTCAGAAGCGCCGTACTCCATGTCAAACCAAGCCCTATAATGCTCAAAATGCTCCATCCAGAATTCTTTTTCCATCAAAGATTCAGCCCTAGATATCGCAGCGTTTGTTGTTTGTTTGAAAGTGTCATCTTTCATAATCGTTGCCAGGGCAAGCGACGCTTTTAAGGCTAGCACGTAAATGACACTGTCATAGATATGATGGTCGTATTTGTCAATCCCAGCCAAGTCATAAAAAGTAGCTTTTCTAAAAGGTAAGCCGGTGCCTGAAGAAAAAAAATTATTTTTTATTAGCTATAAAGTAGCATGATGTCAAGCAGCACAGTTTGGATGATGAAATAAAATAATTTTAATCTCCTGAGAATTGGAACCAATTGGAACCTATTGCTCCGTCATCCAAAATAGACCTTTTCCGAATTCAAAATAACCGCTGAAATGATTTACTGCAGGCGCATCTGCACAGGGTTAGCCTCGATTATGTGTAAAATAATCATAAATACCAACAAGAAAATAAAATGTCGACCTTGAACAAAGCAAACTACTTTAAATTCCACGAGCTGTTCAGTAATTGTGAATTTAGTACGAGCCATTGAGGCTAACCCTGTAGAAATGCGTCTGCCATGCGTGGCAGCAGTCATTCACTGGAGTATTGAGCGGTAATCCGACGTGCTGCAAGGGACCTATTCATTTTGGTGGTAATGTTAACCCTGTTTATCACTCCCTAATTCTCATTTTTTTGTTTAATGGATGCACATGTGATGACACACATGAACATGGATACAACTCAAGCAAACAAAATATGCTTCTCGTTAGATTAGATAAGTTTCGGCAGCTGATAAATCAAGCATAATATAAATTATGCAAGTAAGCAATAATATAGTCGCGCTATGCATTGCAGTTGACAGGGATTATTTAATGGTCCACGCAAGTTTTGATTAACGTTTTGCTATCAACAGTAAATCTACCTCTAATTCGTTCCATATTGATGTTAGAGATTAGCCAAGACAAAGAAAAAGGCGAATCAAAAACCAAGAAAACAATACCTTTAGTACTATCAATGATTAACCATGCGATTGCTCTTTTAACTGCAGGCCAGAGCTTTCCAAGCACGATTTTGTCATCAGTCCAAGTATAATACTGATACACTCCCACTACGAACATGGATGTACTGTCCGCCATCACACGGCCGCCAGCGTAATCTGGATGCACAGGAATTATATATTTCAGTTTGATTAGTTACGTTAGCTCAGTGGGAGAATGTTTCACGTTAACTAACTAACTAATCATATTCATGACTCTTGGTATGTATAATCAGAACAAGTGTCCCGACCCTTGGCATGGTCGTTGGTTTGATTCGCGTGGAAATTGTATAATAATCTTGCTTATTTTATTTGATCAAATTTTGTAACATAATACCAAATGTGTGGTTGGATAAAATGTTATACCCCGGCATAAGAATTCAAAAACTTCACTTCTCTGGAATCTCAGATTTACTTCCATACAAGCCTTGTGATTTTCACATGCCCTTCATGGTTGGTATATGATACTTTCTGAAACCACATGCACATAAATAACCACTCTGATTTAGAGGGTTTATTATTCCAACTGGACGAATAGTCTTCTTAACAGTTCCCTGCGCCATATTGAAATGTAGCCATGCGTTTGCATCGAGCGAAACAAACGTTGAGCTTGCAATGATAGAGACCCCTTCTTAACAACTTGGAAAACTATTCGCATGTTTCTATCATTGCAAGCTCAACGATCGTTTTTCTTCGATGGAAAAGCACGGATACCTTTAAAATTGGCGCAGGGAACTGTGACTGGGGACTATTCTAAGGAAAAGCAAATATTTACACCTAAAAGATAGAATAGGATTCTTTAAATATACAAGTTATGCACATGTCTTACCAAGTTTTCCAGTTTTTCCGAGGCATCCTTGAGTTAGTGCTTCTTGCATCATTCCATTAGAGTACTGATTTCCTGCCCAGGACAGTAGCAAATGTCGAACAACCTCTACGGGAAGTTTAAATAGTCATTGTCGGTCAGCAAAGGGACACAGTTAAAAAATTGATGATTTTACGAATGGGTGTGCAATATTCTGGTTGAGTGATCACCCACAAAGGAATTTAAGATGTTGAAAAAATGTCAACTCTTACCTGGATAAAACAGCATGTATGGAAGTATCCTCTGCATATCATTATGTATGGTATCAATGTCATTACAATCATATGCCTCCCATTGTCTCCATCTCCCGTCCTTCGTCCAGAACGCTGACCGCCAAAAACTAACACTGTTCACTAACATATCATTCAGCCAGGACGGTAGACGATAAGCGGTGGAGTTGGATTTCGACGAAGTTCCTGTACTAAGCAAAAAGGGTTCTTGCCATGTTGCGATGTTAGAAACTGATTTTAGTAGATTCTTGCGCATGTGTATTGCCACTGCTTGGCTTGATTGGAACATGTTGGTATAAAAGTTACCAATATGAACTTTGGCCATATCTCGGTGTGGGTAATACCAAGACATAATAATCGTCAACGATTTTGCCTCACCGGGCTGTAAAGTGGTTTTGATTGAAGCTGATCCGTGAAGGCCAACTCTTGGAACAGCGGTCGAGTTCCCAGCAAGACCTTGTTGTTTAATAAGCAAATAACTTTTCAATTAAATATTTTTAACATGGATACTATTATGCTACCATACGTCTAAAATAGTTCAGCTCAACTTGGATAACAAACCAAAATAATTTCAATCTCATGAGAATTGTAGCTTTCAAATGTTTAACTTTGTCTTCCAAATTGAGTGGCATTCCGACGTGCTGCAAGGGGTCTATAAAATTAGACCGCATGCATGCTAATAAAATGTAAATACAGTTAAAACAATATACTCTTTACAGATCCGAGGAATTTCGAATTAACTGACCTGTTCTATTGAAATGTTTCCATATGTCCATAAAATCATCAGCAACACCAAAAGAACTCTCCTTGTCGTCCCCATCCACGGCATACAATGTTGTACTTCCACTTTGTGGGAAGAATCCTGGTCGCTCCAGAGTCAACATGGAGTTATTTTTATTCCAGTCTCCCTTGACTCCCGATATTATCCCAGCAGTCCAAGCATGAAGAGGCATCTTATCTTTAAGAAGGCATGCAGTTGGACCGTTTGTTGTCCAAGCCATGCACTTGGGCATTTTTGCGCATGCCCTTGCGCAGTCCGCTGGTAAGACATTCCTAATGCAAAATAAACCAGGGAATAAATCAAATATCATGTCAACATACAACTGTTATTCAAACTGGCAAAAATTAGAAAAAAAACGAACGCATTATGACGACACCCTAAAATGCAAAGCCGAATATCCATGTATTTCTCGTTACTAGAAGCATACTCGACCTGCAATAAGTGTGTCGACTTTTCAACAATGGTTCAAGAATATCTAGAATATCATTCATTCATTACCTAGTAAAAACCACTTCACCATAGTTATCACCCATTCTTATAGTGTCATCTTGATAACCAAGGGGAAGGTTCAACAAAAACGACGCTGTTATTGGTTCTTTCTCGTCTTTGTTTATCAAGCCAATAGTGAATGCCACAGCAGGGACTGCAGAAGCGTACGGGTTTCGAAGGTGAAATGCTGGGTACCCATATAGATCCATTTCAACCATTTTCGTTATGTTCCCACCTGGCGAGATAGATTATAATGTACCGAAGAATACTTTGTAATCAATTTATTTTTGCGATACGATGACCAAGTTTATACCCTCCCTTTTCCGAGATGGAAAACATGGCGTATGTTGGCCTAGTTTCGCTAGCATGTACTCGTTTGTCACGTCATGGTGTTTTTTGTATCAAAGCTAGACTGCAATCCATCATGCTCAGTCAAAGTTAGAAAATGCCTTTTGTTCCGAAGCAATTGGATAGAAATTGCCCATTTGTGCAGATCTAGGAGTTAAAAATATAATGTATTGGGGTAGCTGTCAATTGTAAGAAGCCGATCAAAAACCATGTCTTTATCGGTGAAATAAAGCACGGGTTTTTTTAAATAAATCAGCCAATCAGAGCGCGCTATCTAAGCTATATTCACATGACTGCATGACTGATGGATGAGAGTCTTATTTAATTATAAAAAATACATAAGAATATCAATTCTCTTAGCTTACCAGGTGACAATTTGCTGACAGGATAAGCTCCAGAATACGATAACGTTTCTACCCCAGGAAAGCCATGTGGAGGATGAGTCCTTAACAATGCCGCCTCACTTGTGTTCCCCTTAGCAACGCGTACACCAAACACTGCCATGTCCAGCGATCCCTTGTTCAACTTGGCAGATCCGCCTGGAGATTGATTTTCTATTGTCCATTCATGAAAGGTCCCATCTGCGCGCAACTCAAAGGAGCCCGTTGACAGGCCGCCAAGAGGAACAGCAGAGCGCATGCCTATTGGTGGGTCTTTGGTATTGACTCGCCTTATTATCCCCGATGTGCTGTTATCTACCCCTGAACGGATATCAGGCACGGCACTTTTTAACCAACAACAATATGACCCTGGAGATATCATTATGTGGAATTAATCGATAATAAATGTATCACGACAGGCCTTTTTCCGTATGTTACCTTACATAGGCCTTGCTAAATAGCAATGCATTCTAGTCATGCGAAGCTGACTTGTTTAACCAAATAAATCGTAAAAGCCTTCGAATTCGGTTAATCAGCAAGGTACGTGCATCGAAGTGTGGGAATCCATGAAATGTGGTCATCATGAGCCGCTGATGGAAAGGGACAGGAAGGCCTATAACTATGACATCAGTCCCTTATACACGAGCCTTATACTTGAATTGACACGCGATAAAATCATTTCACAAGCGGAATTATTTACTTTGTCGCCCATTATTGCCATACTCACCCTTGTCGCAATTTCGCGTCTCTCCTTCCTGTATTCTAACAGTCCATGCTTTACAGCGTGGCTCACGGCAGCAGTACTTGGCACACACGCGAGCGTTGTTCATCATTGTATTGCCAAGAACACTCTTTACTTGAAAACTGAGAAAGACGCTACCGCGCATGTCTGTTTTATTGAACCAACCAGTGGTTGAACATTCAGAGAAATGTTCAGGTATTTCATAAAGGTATGAGTACTGAGAAAATAGCCTTGTGTTCCATGAAGCACTTGTCTAAAATAAAAAGAATAATTTAATCACGTCTAAATTTGGCTTTAAACCCCAGCCAACGCTAAGCAAACTTATCTTCTCAGAATGAATCACTTCAACCATTGCTGGCTGAGTAGTCTCTTTAGAGGGGTTGAAAGGGAACTCAATATAAGGACCTTAGATCCACAATTCTAAAATAGCTATCGAATATTTTCTAGAATGGAATGGAATTTAATTTAATGGAATGAGATACAATTAAGAATGTTATTACAGAAAAAAAAAATCAAATGCATTTACCCTAGACACATTGTACTCCTCCACAAACAAACCACACTGTTTGAGATTCTTGAATGTCATTGTCTTCGTGACAGTCGATGGTTTGTTTCCAAACTTCAAAGCTTCTAGTTTCTTCAAAAGTTTATCTTTCTTGTACTTCTTTTTTGCTGTCAAAAATAAAACGTACGTAACGTTAATTCTATATTTTTGGTCCCTTGACGATCGCTACGAGCATTCACATGATTTTATTCACGCCTGCGCTAATTTGTTTCAAGAAGTGCGAGAGAGAGATTCCTACAAGATTTACAGTTAGTATGTAACATCCTTTAGTGTCGGTGCGCAGAAAAAAGCCATAACCCTGACCCCCCACCCCCCAACCTCCACCAATATCACGAAATGAATAGTGTACACCTGCAAACCCTAAAAACTCTTATTCTAGACCCTTGCACATAGGAATTGGACTTAAGGGATCATTAATCAAGTGTTTTTATATTCAACAATACTGTGTAAGCAGATTGATTTCGCAAGTGATTCTGTTAAAACATTATTTACGTCACCTTAACTCACTGAACAATCAGCCGCCTATAAGGATAGACTGGCCAACTGTAATTGACGTCAACCAGACGTCAATTACTTGTCATCACGTTCGGAATATGAGTTGAATAAAGAAATGAATTAAAAAGAAAAAAATCGGTCTTCCGATTGATGTAATCCACTTCCCGTCCTTTTTGAATATTCTTCCGGTGGACGAGCGTCCAAGTTTGTCCAATTAAAATCAAAATTACCATTCCAACCAGACTGAAGAGCTAACCGTTAAGCAAACCTGAGTACGTGCAAGCTCTATATTAATTAAGTTATGTTACGTACCTTTTTCAATTTTTTTTCCAAAATATCTGGAGCGGAAAGAAGCTCCCTTCGGGTTCAAATCATCATGTAGAGAACTATTTGGTTTCTGATATTCTTTCATGGTTTTGAATATGGATTCTTCAATCAACTTCTTTTCCTGTTCCTTTAACAAATCTCCTTCTTGTTTTACATCCTTTGTTTGTTTTAAACCTGCTCCCTGGTGTTTTAATTCAAGTTTGGAACTGCTGGGTTTCCGGAAGTTCACTAATGTCTGATTTACAGACTCTTCAATAAGCTTCTTTTCATTTTCTTTATTCAACAACTTTTCGTCTTTCGTTTGTTTCAAACCTGTTCCTTGCTCATGGTTCAATTCAACTTTGGAACTATTTGTTTTCTGGAAATGTAATATGCTTTGATGTACAGCCTCTTCGATAAGCTTCTTTTCCTTTTCCTTTTGGAGGTCTTCCTCCTGATTGACATCTTTTTCTTGTTCATGAACGGCCTCCACTTGAGACGCTATATGTTTATTATGCTTTTCGTTGCTAGCATTGTCATGTCTTGTGGACGAGTATCTTGCTTTATTTATCATTAGGTTTGCTTCTTCCCCCGCTTTCGTTTTCTTGTGAAAATCGACTACATGAGGTTTAACATAATTTTGAGGTTGGATTTGGGATATTTTTTCAAATTGAAAATGGCTATTGCTCAAAGAGTGATAAATTGGCGACTCGTTCCCTTTCTCTCTAATCAACATTTTATTGCTATTTTTGTGCGTGGCTTCTTTTTCAGAAGCATCACTTTGTGATTTCGTATTTTCAGTATTATTTTTTTCCATGGTTGTATTTTTTTGAATCCCATCAATTGTTATAATCTTTAACTTTCCATCTGCCACTATACTTTCAACTTTTACACTCGGCGTACTCTGTTCTTCACTCATTTTGCTGCTGTTGTTCTTCTCGCTTGCATTCAACGAAGTCGTTCCATTTAAATCCTTTGTTTCTGTGTTTTGCTTTATTCTCGTTGATCCATTCTTCATCGAAATGACTTTTGCTGTCAAGTATTTTATAAGTTCCTCTCTTGATAAAATTCTTGGCTTTTCATAATCTCGAGAACTGTTAATAACATTTTTAACACTTTTGCTTGCCTTTTGTTTGATTACTATTATCTGGCTTGAATTTTTATTCATATTGTTTTCCAAATTATTCTTACTCACATCCGAAAAAACGACCGCCTTGCTTTCGTTTACCTCTGGAACCTTTTTTTCAACATTCTTTGTTACAAGTTGCATATTCTGAACTCCACTAGTATTCATTTCATCATTAGATTGATCGTTTTTCTGGTGCTTAGACTCAACAATACTTTTATTTGATTCTTTAAGACTTTTTCCGATATTTTCTTGAGAAAAGCCTGACGTTGCCTCCTGATTCCCACGCTCACTTTGCTGTAAAGTAGGACTATTGTTAAGGAATTCTTCATCCCCAGAAGCAACCGAATAATAGTCATTTTTAGTTTTTATATTTTTGCGTTTCTCAACTGTGTATGGTTTTATCGCATTAAAAGCCGGGGCAGCACTAGAACCAGGAGAGTAGTCACTCCCCTCTGAAGATCCAGGACTTAGTTGTAAACTCGAGTCAATGGCACCGCTTGCTTGCTCAGTTTCACCATTTTTTCCTTCAAAATAATCCATTTCTTCAACAAAATTGTTCGGTTCAGTAACATCTTCCTCAATAGCATTTCCAATGCCATCTTCAAAGTTATCTAAGAAACGTGTAACACTATTTTGGCTTGACAGATCTATAAATCAAAAAGACAGTACATGCACATTTAAAGAGAAAAAAAATATGAAGGGACAGACAGACAAGTATTTGAAGGATCTGATATTTACTCTGGACAGGCATACAAGCACTCTTCTAAAATATCTTTTAGAAAAAGATCCCCAGATCATATGCCAAATCCATGGGTTTTCCATATAGGATTATGATTACTGCCAAAAAGAGATTCAGATTCTAAAGAGAAAATGTGACAATTCACAACAGTTAGAAAGTGTAAAACTAGCACCCAATTTAACGTGAAAGTCTTCACTAGGAGCAAAGTTTCAACTGTGAGATTTTATTAGGAAAATTGTGGACCAGTCAGTTATATTTTTTTCAGTAATAAATTTCTGAAATTTCCATCATTTGTCGATTACTGACAAACAAGAAATATTCGTTTCCACCGGCCACTGTAATGTAATTTTGTCTCGAACAAATCCCTATAAATTCTTTTTAAAACGAGATATTTCAGACATTTCAAAGCTCCGGCAGACAAATTGAAGCTCAAATTTTTAAACCGGTTATAGTGAATCTTATAAAATACCAGTTTTATAATAATTAATTTGTTATCACACGAAACAAAGAAATCGTTTACCTACCTGTTGAACACAACAATAAAAAGAGAATCTCCACAGAAAAAAGATAGAAGAATTGGATAGAGGCCATTGTGATTATACCGGGAGAATTGTATAAGAAAAAGCAATTCTCCCTCAAACAAATTAAACAAAAATAAGATCCTATGGATGATCTTGATTTAGTTCAATTCCTTCAAACAAAACTAAACGACACTTAACGAAACGATTACTGGCAAACATTCCTCTATGCCATCCTTGCCGAGTGGTCAACGTCTTATCGTTATGAGCAAGGTAATGTAACTAAACTATATCGCTGTCAACATTTGGTGGCTAACTATGGATAGTCCTAATGAATCCTTCCATCGAAAGCCGCAAGATAAGGATCTCTTGTATTGATCTTTTCGGATCGATGTTTTTAATTCATGAGCAGGTTTCTAGCAGGTGGAATACAGGGTCAGCGGACTTGGGTACCTGTTGCTATGGCAATTAAAGAAATCGACAATAAAATCGACAGTGGTAGCAGCCGCTTACTAGAGTGTCCGTGGACGGTTTTTAAGAACAGTATTTGTTTTGTAGATAAAAAGGGGATCTGAGAAGGTAGTCACTTGAGGCCAGTTGTCGGTTACGAGAATGAATGATATAAAAAGGACGAGAGAAACGAATGTAGTTCTTAGACTTCTATAAGTAGTATAATATGATTTGATCTTCATATAGCTTGGAATTCACTTTATTCGAGTTCCTAGTAAATGCTTATATATACGTATGCACAACAAATTCGAGGGGTCACGCCTGGTAATTAGAAAGTTGATCAGGTCATCGAAATATAGAAATGCTAACCCCTCCCCCCTCCCCCTCAATCTGTTTGATTTGCTTCATGGACAATCTGAACTTGACACAATTTCTGAAAAGTCCTGCTATATCTACAATCTACAATTTTAATTATTTATTCATTTTTTTGAGTGAATATTTCCATTCGCATTATTTACACCTTAGGTATAACTGATGAATTAGCAGTGTTAATTAACTTGAAACATAGCAATATATGAAACAAAGCATTACTTAAAGTCCTTCGTCTCCTTTTCCTTTTTTCCCTGCCTCTATCTTACCACATGGTGTTCAAACTGTCTCCTCATGTCCACCATCCTCATCATTTATATTTCAGAACGCCGGCGCAGCTAAACAAGTGACGCCCTATATATATATAATATATTTTCGTTACTTACAATTGCCTGGTATATATTAATCTTTTTTTATCATACAATGTAACAAAAGGAAGAAACAAAATAAGTGAATTCGAACGAAAATAAGCGTTTTACACCCATTTATTCTCGATGCTATATAAACCAATATCAGTACCCTTTAAAAAAGAAGCGAAATACTTCGATACTTGTAATTTGTAGCAGCAGATATTCATATCGATAAAGAGAGTACAAACACTAAACGTGTGCAACATAAATACCACTAAATACTGATAAATTATGCTAATTCTATTGATTTCTATTGTTTACTTAACACTATTTAGTAGTTAGCACACATTTAGTGTTTGTACTCTAGCAGAGGGTAGATAAATACTCCTTGGCGATGCAGCAACAACAGCAGAAACTACGTTTCCATTGCGATTGAAAATACATTACGTGTTTTAAAAAGCTGTCAAGATGATCTCTTTGCATGATGAATGCTTTTTACTCATCAAAATCGATTTCCAGAATTAATTTTCTTCGGCACGTGATCAGTAATCATGATCAGTGCCAAGACGTGCATTACCGGCCGGTTGCTTTTCGTGACCAATTGCGACTTGTACGATATCTTGTACATGATTATGATGTTACAGAAGCCATTTCTGTCGAATATAAAATCTGCCATGACAAGATGTATTCTTGATCAGTTTGAACATCTTTTTTTTTTTCAATTTTAAATCACTTGATCAAATCAATCGCTGCTCTATTTGTTCCTGATCATAACAGCGCCGCGTGAGAGGCATTAACGCGGACAAAAATTGCTCAAGCGGCGGAAGGTTAAATTAGCTCAACAATGAGCAAATAAAGTGAAATAATGATGTTGGTCATCTTTGAAATAGAAGCCTCTTGGCCGCGTCTCTTAGGTCTTTCATTCGCCATAAATACAAAATTGGATTCAGAGAGGAACTTAAAGTGACCAAGAACTCAGCTACGTGTCTAAATGCAACACTTTCGATCAAAGACAGAGAAAACGAATTATATAAAACGATAGGCAAATACGACAGTAAACATAGGACAAGGACCATTACCATGGTGATGAGGGATCTTTTGTATTTCCAGACATTGAAGCTTGCAGGGGATTGATCAGCTTGATGGTGGTTTACTTGAGAAGACATTTTCTTCATGGCGTGAAACGATATTGAATATGACGTGGTAATAAGTGACAACAGAAGTATTATGTTCAAAGATGTTGTGAGGAGCAGGGTATTGACGGTTGCAAACTGGATGGAAATGACAACGACTGCAAAGCCAAACACCCAAGAAAACACTAAGAAAGCGATGACCCTCTTTTTGGTCACAATGCTGCGATATCGTTCCCTAGTCTTAATAGCCAAGCATCGGTCTATGCCGATTGCAGCTAGTGTTTCCATGGTTACCATACCAACAGAGTAGCCTATTCTGCGGTTGATTCTCCAGACTAAACAAAAACCGTAGAAAGATTTTAGCAAAGTGTAAATGAAAAAGATGACCGTCAACAGCTGAACAACTGCTCCAACGATAAGATCAGTCAATGCAAGACTGCACAGTAAAATCTTTGATGGTGTCTGTAAAGAAGACGTTTTCCAGACTGTGACGATGATAATAGCGTTAAGAAATACTGCAATAAAAGCGGTTACCATGTTTAGTATTATGAGAGGAACTGTGAACCCAGGTTCGTAGTCCGTCAGAGATATCAGTGGTTTTCCATTGGCTACACAATTTTCAGATTCCATCGCTCAAAAATAGTTTTTTTTTTCTACTCTTCTTTTCCTCTTCCTTCTTTTTCTTCTTCTTCTTCTTAAATTGTTCTGTTTTTTCTTCTTCTACTTTTTAGGGTAAAGTCGATGCTCTTCCATTAGCTTTAGTAAAGTTCCCACTCTTAACTACTTGAATTGTGGATCCGCATTTTTTTCAATTCTATCAGGTTGGCAGCTGTGTCATAATATTTTTAACAAGCAGCTCACCGAGTTTCATGAATTAGTAAAGTGCTGTATGTTATTTGGCCTCAGTTTATCAAACACAACTCTCTTCTTGCATGAACGCAAGCTAACTAAGACATATACAAGCCTGAATATTACTGAGTTTTACTGTTTATTGTATTTGAAACAAAAAATGAAACTCTGTTTATTTCATTTCAAGAGCTGCAGCTCGATGGGCAATTTCTGAGCACAATAACAACCATCGACGAATAATGAACTCGAGGATTTATTGTTTCTTTTATGACGGACGTTTCCTGATTTGTTAAGGCGCTTAGATAATAAGCTTTTTATGTCCTTAACGAGCACTTGATAATAAAAAAAACGTCAAAAGAGGTGAATAAGTTACTGTAATCAACTATAAATTGGCAAGGGAAATGGAACAAGATGAAATGAGATGAAATGAGTCCGAAAACAAAAAAGCAAAAAGAAAAAAATATAAGAATAAGAATAATCA
>OCZR010027699.1:469-16361 GCA_900234385.1 Anemonia viridis
TGTTGCACACTTTTAGTGTATCTACTCTAGTACAATTTGACAATACATAATAAGTTTTATTTCACGGATTTATGGCGTGTACTCTAATGCCCAGGTAATATTACTATCTTGTATTGTCTTGCTTGTGTAGTACTATTGTCTTGGGAAGAAAGGGAGTGAAATGTAAACCGTCTGTTATTTGATACAAATACTAAACAAAACCGGTCATTTATCAGGCATAGTCATATACTAATAAAGAAAAAAGGACGAGTTATAAAAGCCTATATACTCACTGATTAAGCTTTAGCTGCTGTATATCACAGCGTGAATTCACAATCACAGCGTAGCTAGGCTCCAGCTAAGTGGAATCTTACAATTGAATTGGAATTTGGATGCTTATATTTTTGGATGAAGAGAAACGGGAAAACCCGGAGAAAAACCCTCGAAGACAAGGAGAATATACCAACAACAACTCTAGCCTCTTTCCTACACCAACCTGCTGGACTCAAACACGATTTGCTCAGGCGAGAGGGGACGCATTACCGACTGTCCAACTGCACACAACCGTTCTTTCTAAGTGCTTCTTCTCTTTCTTCCTATCTCTGACTTTCTCTCCATCTTTCTATGTCGTTCGCACGACCATTAGCTGAGGAAATAACCAAGGTGATTGAAACAAACCAAGATATAAAAGAACTCGTAGAACTCCGGCCCCACATATGGCTTGAAATGAAGCATTAGGTAGTAATTACACTAGATAGTACTCACTAGATATCATCTTCATCATCACTCTCACTCTCGCGCCGCCAGAACAGGCAGAAGGCACATCACCGTAGCGTAAGCCAGTAGCAAAAACGACAAATAACCCTCTCACAATCGTACTATATTGTAAGTTTTTTGTTATTTTCTTCTTGATCAATATCTATTTATTTTTAATTATAATTACCACCGTTTAAGCACATATTTATCAAGCCTTACCCAACCCAAGTTTCGTTCCAGGACAGGTCTACAAATATTTTACATTCTACATATCACCAGGAGTGCGGTTTTCATTTTCCAAAATTGTTTTTCAATTCGCTTTCCAGAAGTAGTGGATCATTCCTTGTACAATACGTCTCCATGTGGAACATGCTGTAGGCAAAGTGCTGCATTGTTTGTTCTTATTCCTGTTTTGTTTACATAATTACTTTTTCGTTTTTTCTGCGATATGATTATAATAAGATATTAGTACTTTTTATTTATGTTTCTGAATAATTTTGCCCAGTTTTTCAACAATAATCAAGCTCGAAAAGTTTGTGTTTTGCATTGGTGTTTCTTTTGTCACTGCTTTTCAATTTATCACTTCGCAATTGTAATTTGTTTCATTATGAAGAAAACCGTTATTCGAAAAAACAATCAAGTTCGAAACTTATATCGTGCAATTAGTTATTCAATGCTCCCATTCAAAATGCTGTAATTATAGTCAGGACAAGGACCGGAGAAAGGAAGATAAAGAATTCAGGATCAGAGAAAAAGATTTAGAAAAGGAAATAACCGACCTTTAGTGGGGAGTTTCCGATCGCTTATACAATTGATTTAACGTAACTCTATCTGTAATTAGAATCGAAATAAAAAACCCGCAATACCCGTATCAAAAGTAAGAAGTTGGTTTATCAATAACCAAGCAATTATTTAATAATAAACAAACTTTTAGACAATGAAGCATTGCTGCATATAAAATTGCTGAACGGTCGATTCAAACCTCTTGGTCCAAATCACAAGTCAGCTCAAATATTAAATACAAGTTTTTTTGGTAATTTTTAGATAATTTTATGCCCAAATGGTTGTACTCCTGTAATGGGTTTCAGCAGTGGTTGCTTAACAAGAATAACGAGGGTGTTTCCGTAGCAGCAGAAGTGAGGGTTAGGCTTGCCTCCACGAGTTTCACTTCCTATTTACATGTACTTAGAGGCACCGTGCTCTCAAGCCCACACATCCGGTCGGCCCCTTCGAGTCTTTCAGTTATTACTTATGGTAAAACTTCCTTCTAAAATGAGACAATAAAGTGTATATTAACGAAGTTTGGGTTAGAATTTGCTCTGCATGTGACTCCTGTACGGGGTTGGAGGAAATTAAAAAAGCATTAAACACAAACGTGCTCTGATTGGCTGGAATCTTAATGATAATCCAACGCTCATTTGTGTATCATTTGGGCAGTAATCGGCGACATTGGAGTTGTTTTTATTAAACACTCAGACAATCCCTAATGGTTTCAAATTCTTTACAATTTAGTGAAGTCAAATTCGATTTGGAAGAAGGGTGAATCGTTGACATGACCATGGTTTGCTTTCTCGAGTATCGGCGCAACGAGGAAACTCCACAAGCATTCATATCTCCTAGACAATGTCATTCGTTCATGGAGATCAATAATTTTATCAAATAGAGACCCGAAAACTACCTTTTTTTATTTTGAATTACAAGATGGAGGGATTTTGAAAGAATTCGAATTAGTTAACCGTACCGCCTACATCTTGAAATATTTCGAGATATCTATCATTATTATTGCACTTGCGTAGCGCGGCTTAGCGACAAATTAAATATCATAGTCATTTCCATAAGCAATTTTATCATTTCTATTTATTTTTAGACTGAGAATTTTTAACAGAACTTCCAACGTCCTCGCTTAAACAGAAACCTGTTGCTTACAAAAGCCCAACAGCATTTCTTTCTTCACAAAGCCCTTGTAAATAAGACAAGTTTAAGAATAGATATGGTATGATATATCTTGTCTAGCTATAAACATTGGCTAATATACCCAGGAAATCTGTTCCTTTTTATCGTGTCTTCGATCTCGGATTCTTTTATTACTATGACTGACTAAAGCATTATAGATACATATTAGAACTACGGAATGGAATTTGTAATTTAAAGTTAAGAAATTACATGTTTTTAATTTTCTTCAACAGCTGATTTTTATGATTATTGCTTTTTCAACAGAACAAAAGGTAGCAGTATGATAAATTTACGCGGCAATATCTATCTCAGCTTTGCAAGAGAGTAGAGAAAGCGCGCGAGAGAAAATTTGTGCGCATTGCATCTCGCTCCTGATAACTACAAAACTCGAGAATTTTTGCAAGGTTTTTTCGGTTTGTTTATTTATCGGATTTCGAGGAAGATGTAAAACCACCTGCGGTCTTTCTTCGTGACCGACTTATTGGCTACGTTATTAATTGTTAAATAGTTTGTGCCCTCGAGCACCGGCCCAATTTTCAATCAAAAAAGTTTGAAAACAAGTCATCCTTTGGATTCGGTGGCTCGATGAACATAAACAATCCTGGCGTTCGTCACCGATTTGTAAAGAATAGATTGGTCCCTATTTTAGTAATTATTTCCTAATGAGGTGAAGACGTCAGCACTTGGCATGCAGTAAGCTAAGGCTGGACAGTTTTATTTACTAAGAAATACAGTAGAATTCCTCCTAAGTTAACTATTTTTTGTGTTTCTACATTTGCGTATGTTGGTCTGATTTTGCAAGTTTTCAAAATTTTCAAAGCGCGCAGCTCTAAAGAAACTATAGGATTTGCTTTTAAATCCCCCAAAGAGATCGTTTTCTTAATAAAATGTTTAAACGAAGTAGTTAAAAAAGAAGAAAAGATACAACTAAAGAATCTTAGTGTATTGTTTCAGGACAAAAACCAGTTGAAAGAGCTACCGGTTTATCTCTTAGAAACACGAAGAGACAAAATCCTCATAATACCATCTCGACAAAGACGCCATTATACGAGCGAGTTAGAAACTATTCATTTAATTACCCGAATTTATTTTTTTGTAACAAAGGCATGAGGTGGTGTCTCAGTCGAGTGTTTATGAAGGCTTGAATGAGCCCTGGAGCTGCGAGATCTGCAGTATTGTCCCAAGACAACACTATATTCAAAGGCCCAGCACGTACGAGTGTTTACGTCTGTAGCATATGTCAGTCCAGAACGCCAATTTCGAGAATTACCCCGAATTTTGTATCGCAGGTGAAAGAGAATGATTGATGAACGCGTAGAGCTGTTATGTACTCAAGTCTTCAATTCGTTTTTACAGTATATCTGTTATTTATTTGAGTTTTTTAATTGGTGTATAGTCAAAGCGTGCGTACTCGTACTTAAGACAAATAAAGGGAGTATGGTTTGTCAAGCACACTCGCCAATACAAATGTTGATTATGTATAGAGATTTGTCTTAATAAAACTCTATGGGCTCTTTGAAGTGGTGTTTTGTTGCTATTCATAATTCACAAAGAGATAATTTGACAACTGCTACCACAATTCTTCTTATTCGAACTGAGCTATCCACACCTCTAGTCTAAACCTCGAAGTAATATCAACATTCATTGCCTTTGAAATTGAACCGGCTTTATTATACAGGGAATATCTAGGGCAATGACTATTAATTTTATTTATTTATTTACTCATTTATTTTCTATTTATTTATTCGTTTTTATATACATATTTTTTTCTTTCTTTCTTTCTTTTCTTTTCTTTTCTTTTTTTTATACTTCTTTAAAAAAATATTTTGCTCGATGCTGGAGATTAAAAACAATAATTTACAAACATGACCCTATTTTAACACCCATTGGAATTTTTCTTTGGGTCTGTTCGTTTTGTGTAGCTATATTTAAGTCAACTGATAGACAAGACTAAAATAAACTCAAAAATAAAATAAATTTTGGAAACAGCAGCGTAATTTAGCTGCTTTTGCAACTTTATTGTCAAATCCTAACAGGACGCCTATGATGGATTAATTTTGTAAAAAATGGTGGGTTTGAAGATGAATGTCATACCGAGATCATACAAACCACTCGTTACTAAGATATTTCTATTTGTATTCGCCGGCGAGTGAAACAAAAAGAAAAGAAAAAAACGGGGGAATAAAGAGGAAAATATTTCGTGGACCCCTCACTTAATTATTTATTTTTTTATTTAATAACTTTGCACAGGCTGAGAAAAGACTCGCGAAGTTCAACAAATTTCAATGTTGTTATAAAGTTGTAGAAGTTGTTAGAGATTGTTTCTTTGCTGTAGTTAGAAAACGTCTCCAAAGCCAGTGGCGAATCTTTTACAGATCAACAACTTACTCACTAGACCAAAGCACGTTTTCTAACTTGGTGAGATTGAGGTCATTGCTTATTCCGCGCAACTCGTGCCCTTTGTGCCAGCCCTTTCTTCTCTTATTGTTTGAAAATTTATAGACAAATAGGCGAGTCATGTAAAGCTCTTTGCAAGATATTGTTAGCTTTTGACGCGGTTTGCAATGGTTGTTGTTGAGTGAACAACGTTGTTGACGTGGGCCGAAGCGCGCTCATGGAGTTCGCGTGCACGACATTTCCCAACAAACAATTAAACCAATATAAGCAGCGACTTCATTGTATTTTTAATGTTTTCTTTCTCGACAATAAATGTACAATTTTACAATTCTGAGAGAATCTGTACAACGAACAAATAGAATAAGAGTGTACGTTTTTCCCCCTCACACCGATGGAGGAATAATACGATCTTGTGTCTTAAGTGACCACAGGTATTTGGTTATTCAAAGAATTCCACATAAAATATTAATATTTCCAGCTTGACTTGGGTTTGGCATTTACAAACAATACCCAAAACTTTGAAAGTAAGTATAAGTTAGGAAACAAATTGTTAAACTACGCAAAAATAAACTGAAATTTGAAAAGAAAAGTTTGACAGTTCTAAAAGGAAGTTGAGAAGGAAACGAAAGGAAATGCCAAAAATGTATGACAAAAAATACGAAACAAGAGTTTGTTTGATTTACAATATTCATATACTTTGCCTGCTATATTTGACTCTTCTAGACGATAAACTATGGTTTTTAGAAGAAGAAGAAAAAAAAGAAACGTAACTTGACAGCCTAAAGCCTGAAGGTGGTTTAACGAGCAAGATGACGTCAAGGACTGAAAATCCTTGAGCGATAAACAAACGCCTTTTGAATTGTGAATTAATTTTGGTAAATATTTAGAATCTAACATGTGTTAAGCAAAGGAAGTTTGTATTTTCAATGTCAGCTTTTGATTCTCTCTTTGTTCTGAAATATAAATATAATATCTATCTATGCGTGTATGCTTGTCAAGTCGAAATTTTTTTATACTAGATAACAAAGTTCAGTTGTTGTTTGTCAAATAAAGGTGCTCTATCTTATCCTACTAAATTCTAGAGTCGAGATAACTAAACTTCACCGGAAGCCAGCAAAATCGGCTTCCAATATTTCCCTAGGAAGAACTTAATTTAAGCTCTTTCTCGATCATTAAAAAAAGTATGAAAAACTTTCAACATGTATAGTAAATTTCATGAATGAAAAATGACAACATTAACTTAAATTCTCAGCTTTCTGTATAATAATTAAATCAGCTATTTTCAAGAAAAAAAAATGAAGGAAAAAAACACACGAAATAAATATATATTTCCTAAATTATACAATATATTCTTAGTAAATTCCAATACGATAGTTTTAGATTTCACGACGATTTTAGAAGTGACAAAGCTTTTGAATACTGAGATTTTTTGGTCCACTTTGAAGGACATTTACAACTTACAAACGTAAAATATACCGAGTTTCACATCACTGAGTTGTAAGTTGGACGTCCCCAATTTTATGGCCTTTCTTTATGAAAGTTGTCAAATTAACCACAAAAAAGATTCGTGTATTCTTATCGTTGTTTACATAGGTTACAGTATTTAAATATATCTGTGGTTTCTTTCTGGGAGAGCTTACGTTTAAGCGATATATTTGGACTTGAGAAGGGTAGAGTTCTGCTTTTCGGTTCATTTATGGCATGGGGTAGCAAGCAAGCTTAGTATCTCCTTTCGATCTTGACCTCATGAATCTAAAAACAAAAACAAAAAACAACAAAACAATCTCGTCAATGAAGTTGTTCAAAAGGTAGTTTATTTTATATCATAATAGATAGGTATATTTAGCATACATAGATATATGAATTTAATTTTAGACCTGCTCTGCACAGTAGAGCTTTACATCAATTGTTGTATAAATGTCGAAGTTTTCTAATACAATTCAAGCGTGGATTAAGGTTGCTGAGCTAAATTCAGCGAGGAAAGACTAGAATATTCGTAAAGTCTCGAGAATGGAAAGTTTTTCTAAAAATGAAACTTAATTTCTTGCTATTCAGCCTAAATTGCAATATCTACATCCAAAAGCCATCTATTTTGGAATTTATTATTCTTAACTAGTGATTTTTAACTACAAAGTTTTATGACTTAGCAATTATTATTGATTTTGACCGAAAACTTGTTTATTGGCGATCGATAAAAGTAATCTTTCGATAGAAATAGAAACTAAGAAATAAGTTACAAAACAGCAAAATATCAAAGATGTTTTCACGTAAGTAATAAAACCAAGGCGAAAGAAATGATGATTTCCATAGAAATTTGTTTACAATCTCAACAAAAATTGAAGCAATTGCGTTGCAGGTGGGGATGGTTTTTATTAAGTCGTGGAAAAAAATTTTAGCGAGTTGTTTTAGGACACTTCAGTTTAATATTAAGATTGTGTTACCGATAAATTCCTTCTTCATCTATACTCTGGATATGTCACTGAAAGCGAAACCTATGTCAATAACTAGTCCAATCTCACCAATTCATAACAAAGATTACTTTAGGAAAGATTTATTCACAGATTAGTATTTCTTCGAACTCCCACGGCACCACGTGTCGAAAATTGACTCAAAAAATTATTATTTTTAAATATTTTTGCGTTTCCGGTGTTCAAATAAGAATTTTGTTGTCTTGTTACTAATAATTATACCCTAAGATAGATTTTTCGAACTTTTTGAGAGTACATGTAAAGGCGCGAGTGAATTTGTTTGTGACCATGCGTTGGGCATGTGGCCTTGAAGGACCTAACAATTTTCACCCGTTCAGAAAACTAGTTCGTGAGAGTACATTGAGTATAAGTTTACTTCCCTAAAAAAAACTCTTTAAAATTACTTTTAGTATTCAAGCGATGGTTCATCTTAAATATAGCGAAATTAATCATAAGTAGCGAATATAAACACTCGTTTGATCATTCCGAAAACTCGTTATAATTATGCAAGATTGGATGCAAAATAAATAGACCATTCTTAGGTTCAAAGCTATTTCCGTTCTAAAAACGGTCCACGATTACTGTCAGGCTGGTAACAAAATTAGCACTAAGTAAACAGTGGAATTAATGCTGGTATAGTTGAGAGAGTTCTGGTTAGATATTTAGAAATTGTTTTGTTCGAAGTCTTGACGTAAAACACTTGTTTTATCGCATTAACTGAATTACAATCTTTGCATAACAATGAACGACTGTGAATGTTAGTTCGAGGCCAAAGATTAAAGCATTGTTCCGTACAAGGGATCTACTATCCCTACAAACAATTCCAAGGAACTCAAAGAATCTTGTTCGAAGCTCAAACAGTTTTTTCCTGGTCGAAAACGGCTTGCCAGAACGCTGACAGCTTGTTTATACGTGCCTTCATTCGCTACGAAAATGTGCATAAATTAACAAAGTCCAAGCATTGCGCTTTCGAGTTATATCTCGTTGAAACCGTCTCAGCTTTCTTTTTCGCCTGTGGCTAGAACAAATTAGACAACGATCAAAACTTATAGGAAGACGAGTGATAGTTTCGATGTGTTAAGGGCAATATTGTGCGGTTTATCGACGAAAACTCATTACTACTTGGAAGGCAAAAATTGTTTCTCATTAAACAACATTTATCATAAACTCGTGTTCGATAATCAGCGGAAATTTGTTTCCCGTTGAAAGTACCTGGCCGGACCGGTCGTTCTTTTCAACACGGCTACTCTGATACTATTTGACATATGGAATTAAAACATACTTAACCACAATGTACTCTCACAACATCACTTTGATTTTAGATAAATGTAAATAATGGAAATAGCTGTTGTCCTAAGTTAGTTGTAAGAAACAAAATACTATGAAACTAATCAAAAAGTTGGAAACAACGTGCTGACAGAGAATAATATTCGAAAGATAAACACGACAGTTTTCCCAACTGGTCAAATTAACATCAAGGTTCTTTTAAAATATAACTAAATGTTTGTATGGTTTATAGTAATACCGGAACATAGGTGACTGCTCTTGATAGGTCTTGTTGGGGTTGCCACACTCTTTGGCTGCTCAGCTCGGATGTTGAGAAGCCACCATTATGTTTAGACACAGGGTCAGGACTTGAAACAGGAGGACTAGGATTGCCATTAGGAGATCCTTTCAAGCTGCGGCTTTCGTCAACTGCAGAGATTCTGTGCTGCACTTGAGAATGGATAGGACCTTGGTAAATCTGGCTTCCATAGAGTGGCCGGCCCGACATCATATCACTAGCGCGAAACGAGTGCGAGTGTGTCGAGTCGATTGAACCTGCAAATATTTGGCGCGAAGACGAGACAGAGTGAACCGAACCACCGGTAGAAACATTGGGGTAAATAACTGGATAGCCCGGAGTAACCGAATGATGAAATGGTGAACCACCATTCATTTTCGTATACATTGGATCAGAGGACAAAGCCACTGAATGAGCTATTGTTTGTGGCAATTGATTCGCCGAGAATTTATCAACGGCCATCATAGAAGTCGCGTACGGTGCGCCAAACACCGGAGTTGTCAAGTCCTTCTTCTGCTGTGATTTCTGCTTGCGTCGTTTGGGTTTGTACTTGTAGTCGGGGTGCTCTTGAATGTGCACTGCTTGTAATCGTTTTGCCTCAGCTATGAAAGGTTCTTTCTCTTCTGGTGTTAGCATTTTCCACTCTGCTCCTAACCTCTTGCTAATCTCAGAATTGTGCATTCTTGGGTCTCGTACAGCGTACTGTTTTCGCTTACCGCGACTCCAAACCATAAATGCGTTCATAGGCCTCTTTACATGCCCTTCATCCGGTTTCCCCATAATTTACAAAGTCTCTAGTCTTCACTGAGTCCCACTAGAAATATTCCAAGAGCAAGACCTTGATCTGTAGTCTTTCACTCGAGCTCTTCTCGCTAGGACGACTCAACTCAAATGGTCACCAAAGGAGCAACCCCAATGTATTATGACCCGGCCGGCACTAAGCTCACACCACACACCTTAAGGCGTGATTATGGCTGATGGGTGTAATGATATAATAAGACAATGCTAATATTTCATTTCAATAATAATACCCCAAGTAAACAATAAGTGTTAATTATTTAGCTATGAATTATGCATACCTTCGCTCTCAGCCAATCACCGGCCGGCAAAATGTGTCGGTAGCTCTTGTGACAATTCCGCTTTTGCACGTGTGCGTGGAGCGTCAAGACTTCGAGATCACAAACCGTTTCAACTTTCTCAAGATTTTTCGACGGAGCTTTGCAGTGTGAGATTTTTTGCGCTAGTTCGAATATATTCGGCGGTGAGTGATTTGGAGTTTTTTCTAGCAGATTATTTGTTTTTTAATTCATGGAAAATTCAAATGAAGGCATTGTTAAGGGAGAATTGCGACACCTGCACCTCGGCTCGCAGGTGCGATGATCTGAACGTCCATTCAAATAATGTGTTCCGCTCAATAAGTTTGTACCCATCTGCGGTCTCGGCCATTGTTTATTCAGCACGTGTTTCATTAATGGTTTACCTTAGTTTCTTCTTGACCATTGTATTATTTCTTTAAAGAGATTTACAATCCTTTCAGCCTTTTCTCTATTTAATGGACTTGACGGGGTGATTTACATAATGAAACCGCCACATTGTTATGGTGGTAAAAATAATCGTTGCCTTCTCTCGTTCGCTGAGGTCAATTGAAGTTTATTGAAAATCCCATAATAAAATATAACCAAAAGAATTGCTAGTTGGTACACAGTTCACAGTACAATTCTTGAGCCAGAAAAAAGGTTGCAAAACGAACAACAGAAAAAAAAAACACAACAAGATACAATTAAGTTTAGGAAACTGAATTTGAGAAAGTTCTTCTGCTCTGTTCTAGTGGTTTCCAATCACAACTCAGTTCTAACTTGATTTGGTCGGGGACTTGTGAAGGGTACTTTAACCACGAGCTGAGTAATTAGACATAATTCTCAGATATAAGCCCTCGTATTTACAGTGCTATTAAATTCTTTGGTTAAGATCGATTTACACCTTAAGATAAACATTTTAGGCTCGAGCTACTGTAAAGTTATTGTGACTGTGGTGAGAGCTATTGTCAAAATGAAGAAAATTATCGAACATTTCTTTTCTGGGGACTATGTGTTTTTTCGTCTCATCTCTCGCTCCCTCCCCCAATCTCTCTCTTTCTTTCTCTCTCTTTCACTCTTTCTCTCTCACTTTCTCTCCCTAAAAAATCCCTATTTTTTTCTTCAGTCAGCAATCTTCTTCCAAGCTATATTATTCTAACGCGCTTCCGTTATCCCAAAAAATTAAGTGATCGTATCGGACTTACATTACACGTAGGAGGGAATTGAAAAATTCAAAACAAAATTCATCTTTGTTTTCAAATTGCCAGGAAAAAGAAGGGGCAAAATAAATCGCGAGGTGCTAAGATATGTTTTCCATTACTAAGAAAAAGAGAGAAAAATAGACAAATTGCGACCAACATTTGCTTTGAATTCTGGTGGATTTCCTCAGATGTTTATTCTTCCAATCAGCGAACAATGAGTCAAATTAATCATGTTATTTACTGCGAAGGAGCTAGTCAATTAGAAAAAATAGAAAGCATGAAAGTGTAAAATTCAAGGTGTAAGCCCATTCCGATTGGAAAAACACGAAAGACCTTCGATATCCTGTTCTTTGAGACGCTAATTCCTTGATTTGAAGACAGAACAATAATTTCAACCATTTCTAAAGTGAAAATTTTTGAAAAAAAATTCAATGACAGCTCGATATTTTTTTAAATAATGTCAAACTTCTTGACTAAAGAAACGAATTATGTTTTTTAATAAAAAATTATGAATAAAGCGGTTAGAATAAGTATCAGAATGTCTTCGCGAATTATTAGTGTTTGTTTAGATACTATTTGAAAAGCAAATAAATGAACTTGAAAACTAAGTTTGGTCAGTGTCACTAAAATCATGTTTGCATAGCAAAATTAAGCCTCCGTCTAGTTCGAATTAAGAAGTCAAAATTGAGTTTCATCCGAAGGAAATAATATCTTAATCGAGTACTTGTGGAGGTTTCGCCTTCGAGCAAGAAGAGCCTATTCATTTGTTTAGGTAACGGTTTTAAAACTATTAAAATTACGCCAAGGAGTTTCAAATGTTATTGAGGATTTTTCCCATCTATTGCAGACAATATAAGCGTGAGAATAAGAAAAAATGAGCGAGTTGAGCTTTAAAAAGTAAACGAGTTAGACAATAGATCAGTCATGATGGTATTATTTTAGATTGATATTTATACTATTTTATGATCTTTGAAGTGAAGGCATAATGCCCTGGTATTATAAAGAAAGATTCGAGGCGTAAGTTGAACACAATTTCAGGATATAATAAATTATTATATTCAGGACTGCCAGCCATACTGTTGGCTGATAAATGAGCAAAAATGAATACCTTGGATTTGAAAGTAGAATTTCAAGTTCACACTTCGATTTGCAGTAGGCACAATGGGATATGGGCAAAATACAATGGCACTGCTATTGTTTTTCTACATTTAGTAGGGGGTAATACGAAACACTTGAGCAAAGAGAATCTATCCCACGGTGGGAATCATATTGGCGCTCAAAAACAACTCGTAGAAATACAATGTTAAGACAACAAGTTGAACGCCACAAAGAGGTTGGCAAAAAATGATAAATCCAAATTTATCATGAAGCAAACAAATTTAAAGGGTAACAATATTAATGAGAAGTAATGGTGAATTTGATCGTATTCATATAAGCTAATGCCTGTGTTCCGCTTTACAAAAGATTTAAGTCATAAAATATTACTACCAACTTTATTATAATGTACATTAAATTTTTTTTCTTGATTAGAAAGAAAGAAAAGAGTTAGAAATCGCGACCAAATCAACTTGTCTCGCTGGGAGCGTCGTCGTAAGGGAATGGCAGTTGAGAATCATGTACCCCGAAACCCAAATCGCTGGGCCGGCTCCAAGCGGAAATATTGTAGCTATTTTGTGGGTTAGAAGAACAAACAAAAAAACAAAAAAACTAAACAAGCTCGAGTCCTGATTCAAGTGGCTCTGCTGTTCAAGTAAGTTTAAGCGTGAAATTGCTATAAACGAGGAATCAAATGTTCGCTCGGATCTTCTGTTCAAATTTGCACGACGCGCTCGAAGTAAAAATATTACGCCTGTAAGACTCTAATTTTAAGTTACTCCTAAGTAATTCATCAGCTTTCAACGGCCGTTTCACAGGAAATTTCGAGATAACATCTTATCGGGTATTAAGTCTTCTCTTAGTTCACCTGGCAAGCGGATTTCTGTCGCATTTAGTGAAATAGGAGTATGATTGTCCGTGGCGACCTACCCAATCTTGTGCTGGTACATTAGACTGCCGAAAGATCGGGCGATTATCACAACAGATAAAATACATTTTCTTTGCGTTTAAGAAACCTATTCAATGTTAGCAACCACAGTCGCTTTGGATTTTCAAACATAATGCTAACACTTAAAGCCACTGGCTCAGATTTAGCTCATTTGCTATAGAATTCGAAATGCGAAGTTTTTAGCCTCGCGATCTAGAGACGAGAGTGGTATTCATTTGTGAAGGGTAGATTTTCGCTAACGAAGTAGTGAGAATACGTGTTGATAGTACATTTCTAAGGGATCATAACAGCTGCAATACGCGCATTTTAGAACCACCTTTTCTCGCTTGCAACAGTCTGGGGAGAAAAACAGCCGAAATAGAGAACTTATAAAATCACTAGCAGAACGTTTTGGAAATAGAAAGACAAGTAATGAGATCCTGCTCGAATCTTTCGCATATTATCAAAGCTGATTTAGAGAGATACTAAAGGATGGTGTATATAAGGGACAATTGTCGACCATGGAATTAGAGATGGATTATAATCTTGAAAACATAGCGTAATTGTGAGAACGGTAGACCTTGTAGTCATAACACTGTTTCTCATTAAAGTTTAAGGCAACAACGCTTGGATTCTTGGCTTTAGAATGCTAGGGTATCTCGAAGGGGATATAAAAAACGACATTGGTCTTCCGCTGAGGGGATACAAGGCCCGTTTAGCCTTTTTGAACATTTTGTCTTCATTCGTTTAATCACTTAGACTCGAATGATCGTTTAAAGTTTATTAACACTCATATCAACAGAGTTTCGACATTATATTGTTTAAGACCTGATCAAAATGGTTTAAAAATAATATCCATTATTTTTATTTTCATTATTATTTACAACTGTATCACAAAAGCAAAATAAAGTTTATTATTTGGTTTTAATTTTAGACGTGGTGAACATTTCTTTTTTGGCGAATTTTTAGCGAGAATCCAAAAATTAATTTTTAAAGAAATCTCTTAACAAAATGAGGTGACAACTTGACATTAAACGCGGAGGAAAAATTCACGATTTATTTGAATTCTATATATTGTATTTAAAAAATAAGAGAAAGAAATTGGTATTACAAATTTATAGTGTAATTATTGATTTTCAACGGTTTTTAGTTGTCCAGTGCAGCCTCGTCCAGTTTGGGGCTTGTTCGCCGAGAAGAAAGCTTCACCAGACAACGGCATTTCTTGGTCTTATGTTCCGTTAACATCACACTTCACTTGAAGAGCCTATGAGCAATTTCCCCTTTTGCCATTTAGACCTCATTGTGTAAAAGCCCTTTAAAAGACAAACATTTGCCAAGCTTTGACAATTTCCCACTAATTCTGGGTAGCGGAGACATCAAAGTTTTGGACTGGAAAGTATTTCACACGATTGAAGAGAATAATAGGTCTAGATATGTTTTTTTTTTATTTGGATAGCACGTTCATTGAGGCTAAATGGAGGCCCTTGGATATACATTAGCCTGGAAATTTCGTTTTTACGCGCTTTGGGATTAGATCGAGAACAAAAGATAGAATTTGGGATGTTGTTAATTAGGAATGATTGGAAATTTTCTGGGTTTGGGAGGATGCTGTACGTGGTGAAGAGAGGAAATTGTGTATTCCAAAGAAAAAATCATTGTGGAAATTAGACAAAATGTTCTAACAAACCATTGATAACAGAGCTGTTCATTCTAAACTCGCATAATAACCAAATTTAGCGCTGAAAAACAATACCATTTGAAAGAATAGCGCATTGAGCTCAAACTAAGAGCATTTACGACAAACATAAACCGTGTTTCAAGTGCGTAAACATAATTTATAACAACTAAGTTTGTGATGGAAAGAATAGAAAAGAAAGCTAAGGCCATTTGCAAGCAATTGAGAATTTAAAAGGTTTTTATCTAACGAACTTACAATTACGATTACCTTGGTGATTCGCGTTTTCTAAATCAGCCTAAATTAGCAAGTAAAAACGTCAATGTTTACAAATTAAGGAGTTTAAAACGCATCGAATTTTGCTATATTCTTGAAATATAAATATCGTGAGCTTATTTCAATAGTGTGAGGTTCCGTGAGAACTCAGAAAGAACCAAAAAGGGTTTTAGTGTTTGCTTTTTTTCGTGGAAAGAAGCGTTCACTATGAACGGAAGGAAATGGAATTGAACGGATTGTCCTCAATTCTAACGGTTGGATCTTTAGATGGGCATAAAATGAAAAGTGATAAGAAGCAAGCACCGTTTTTCGTCATAGTGTATTGTATCGTAAAGTGCACATTGAACTATTGGTCGTGAAAGGAGAATAAGTTGGATAGGAAATGGAATTGAACGGATTGTCCTAAATTCAAACGGTTGGATCTTTAGATGAACATAAAATGAAAAGTGATAAGAAGCAAGCACCGTTTTTCGTCGTAGTGTATTGTATCGTAAAGTGCACATTGAACTATTGGTCGTGAAAG
>OCZR010027865.1:945-19007 GCA_900234385.1 Anemonia viridis
CCCTGTGGTGTACAATGAATCCATGAATACTGTCCTCAGACAAGAACTTATTCGATTCAATAGGCTAACTAATGTGGTTCGGAATACCTTGGTGAACTTACGAAAAGCTGTCAAGGTAAAATAAGGTTTTCCACGTCAGTCATGTTTAAGGGCAGGAACAAAGCAATGTGTTTGCACGACAAGACAATTTATTTCCCAAATGAGGGCTTTTCTATTGTTTTGTCCTTAAACATGGCTGCTGTGAAATCCTTTTATATTTTGTTGTTGATATTTAATAGATGATGATGATGATAATGATGATGATGACTGATGTGGATTATAATAGTGATGGTGATGATAATGATAACAATTATGATGGATGATAGTGATTGATGATGATTGACCGGTGATGATGATGATAGTTGGTGAAGATGATAGTGATAGTGTTACTGCTGCTGCTGATAATGATGGTGTTGGTGATGATCGTGAAATAATTAAAGATCTTGCCAATGAGTTTCTTTACCTCAGTGGTTTGAGTCGGGGTCTGACTAGGAAATAGCAGGGCATGGGTCTAAGCCCGCCTGGAGCTCGAATATTTTTCCAAGAAACATTTGCCTCAAGAAACGAAATGCACTTCTTTAACGTTGCTGATAATACTAATTATGATCATAAACTAATACGATTTTTGTTTCATCTTGCAGGGATTAGTAGTGATGTCTGGTGAACTAGAGGACGTGTTCAATAACATGTTAGTGGGTAAAGTACCAGCCGTGTGGGCGGCTAAATCCTATCCATCATTAAAACCTCTTGGGAGCTACGTCGCTGACTTACTGGAGAGGTAAGTCACTAGTCTCTTTAATACGAACGACGGTGGTAGTGTTGGTGGTACGTAGCGATAGTGGTAAAATGGTGGTGGCAGCGGTGGAGGTAGAGATAGTTGTAGTCGTAGTAATGAGTAGTGGTGATGGTGGAGACGTTCACGACCACGATAATGTTGATGCTGTTGCTGAAAATCTTGAATAATGATGATGATTATGATGATGAGGAGAAGGAGGAGGAGGAGGAGCAGGATGTAGTAATAATATTTATATTCTCATTATAGACTCAAGTTCTTCCAAGAGTGGATAGACAAAGGTCCTCCCAACGTGTTCTGGATTTCAGGATTCTACTTCACCCAGTCTTTCCTTACAGGTATATCAAATGCACTATACATCAACCACTCACTCGCCCACTCAGGCAGAATCAAAACTGCACAGTTTTTACCATACTTCCATGTTAACATTGCTATGCTTATTATAATATGTTTATTTGATTGGCCAATCGGTTACTTGATTGACAGGAGCTCGTCAGAATTTTGCCCGTAAGTACACCATCCCCATTGATCATGTTGGGTTCGAGTTCGAGGTGACAAAGGAAGAAAAAGAAATGAACCAGAAACCCGAAGACGGGGTTTACGTCCAAGTAAGTTATCCTTATCATTAACGAATTTTAAGAGATACTTTTATGAAGCGTTTCACGAGAATGATAGCTAATGATTGCTGTTGTGTTTTAGGGACTTTTCCTGGAGGGAGCTCGCTGGGACCGAGAGAAGATGGTTATTGGTGAATCACTGCCTAAAGTTCTTTTTGATACACTGCCTGTCGTATCCTTTACAAACCAAGAATATTCTTTGTATGAATTTATATCAATTACTAATGAATGATGTTGATCATGATTTTGATTGATGTCAAAAATAGTGATGACAATGATTGATTGATTGATTAATGATGGTGATGAAGATTATTGATAGTAATGATAATGCTTATGATTAATGATTATGCTAATGATTGTTGATAATGATGGCGATGATAATGATTATGATGATGATTGATGATTGTTGATGCGGCTGATAAGAACATGTATTGATAATTAATACACGATGAATCACAAACCTGTTTCAACCTTAATCCTATAACAGTTATGGATCGTGCCCAAAGAAAGATCCAAATTCCAACCCAAATCCAGCTACCCTAGCCCTGTATACAAAACCAGTGCTAGACGAGGAACTCTCTCCACCACAGGACACTCGACCAACTTCGTAATGTTTGTCGAACTACCCTCCGACAAACCAGTGGCACACTGGGTCAACCGAGGCGTGGCTCTGCTCTGTCAACTCGATGATTAACTCCTATTTCTCCAACTCCCATTTCTATGAAAAATGCCATTTTTGGATTCCAATAGTAGTTTACTACAACGTATTCTAGTGGGGAAAAAAACGTAAATTATAACTGTTGAACAGTTTTGAATTGCGCTGAAAATTTGAGTGTGAAATGACCATCATTCGTTTTTGGTCAAAATTATTTATATATTTGAATATTATTTTGCGGGCATTTTTCTATAATGTATACAATAATTCTCAAACAGACCATACCTATGTAAAAAACAGGATATTCTGGTATTTATCCTTTTAATAAGTTAATGATCGAGTATTGTAACCCTGTATATAGCGTTAAACGCTTGCTTATATATTGCGTGAATTTTCATAAACCTGTATAGTGTGAGGGCACTCTGTCCTGAATGAATAACGCAACGTTATTAAACTTGCTCTTTTTATATTTTTGACTTGTTTGATGAATAGTGATAGGCAAGACCTTGCCCCCTCCTCTGCGCTTTTTTTGGGTTGCTTCTTGCTCGTGGTCCAACAAAAGCGCAGCGGTCAAAGGAGTGACCAGCGTTCCACATTATGAGTAGTGATAACAGAGGGGACGTGGTATGGTGTATGCTTCTATTCTACTGTAGATATATGATTTAGAAAAGTCATGCATGAATTGGTACTTGATATTCTCGGGACATCCGCGCAAAAGCCGGCTAGTACCATCACGGAGCGCTAAAACATAAGTTCATAAGTAGTTATGAACTCTTCTGGAAAACTTGGGAAACTAAACTTAGAATGATGGGTTACCTGTGTTTTAAACCGCTGTACTTCAGGTTTGCAGTAACCAAACTGTAAATCAAAATTTTGGAAATTTTATCTTGCGGCTCCAAAAACGTTTTAAAATCTCCTTATATTTACGCAGAGGAATCATTTTAAAGAATGCATTGTGCCTCTAGATCATCTGTCTTGCTACTACGAGCTTCCCGAGGGATTTCGTCCAAAGGAACTAAATTTACACTTCTAAGACGTGGACTTGTTTCTGCCTTCCAAGGATTCACAAGTGCAAAAAATGGCCAACTTTTGACGAAAAATTACTCTACAAATCTAGAGAAAATACGACAAG
Source organism: Anemonia viridis (assembly GCA_900234385.1). Taxonomy (NCBI): domain Eukaryota; kingdom Metazoa; phylum Cnidaria; class Anthozoa; order Actiniaria; family Actiniidae; genus Anemonia; species Anemonia viridis. The sequence continues at coordinate 4,182 of OCZR010027865.1, forward strand.
ACTCTAAACAAATTATCTACAGATACAAATGGATAAAACAACTGCGTTTTATATCGCGGGTTAAGATTCTACACGTGTTTATTGTCGGTGGTGTAACAGGACCAATGTCGTACTGGTTCAGTCAAGGAATCATTTCTGGATCTGTTCTTGTAACTAGTATTTTTGCTGCTACTGCAACTACTGGTGGGCTATTTGCTCTGAGTTATTTCTTCCGTAGAGTCATTGGAGAGCTGTCTTTTGATCCAATCAAGGAAGAAGTAATGATTTCTTCTCTGACCTTCTGGGGTAATAGAAGAAACTTGGTTGTTCCCATATCAAACTTCATCCCTCTCAGTGACAGAGATTTTGATCCTAAGAATTTATTTCACAGAGTTGAATTGTATGGGAACGACTTTGTATATCTGCTGAACTTACGTCATGGAAAGGTTCATGATAATGAGAGGTTGCTTGAACTCTTGGGAATTCACCAAGAAGGGGTTAAAAATACAGCCAGTTGTGATCCAGTGTCTGGGGATGTTGAGGTCGATTCAGGAGATGTTGAAAGAAGTCGATAAGACATTACAGCAAATTCTGTGATTCAAGACTTGTGGTTTGGCAACAGCACTTTGGAATGTAAGTCAATTTGGAGGACAAAACAATAGGTTCCAATTTTCAGGAGATTGAAATTATTTGGTTTTGTCCTCCAAATTGACCTGCTTTGACATATATCACAGTGCAGTCTGTGTCGTGACTGGGTCAGTAATGTCTAAGCATTTTGATTTGATAATGGTGACTTTTTGCACTGTTTGATAGTGGAGTGCATGATGTAGTATAGTGAATCAAATCTATGCCTCTGTGACAAAATTACGTCAAGAAATAAATTATCTCTTATTCTAAAGGTCAAACATTTCAGTGAGGGTATCTTAAATAAAACCTTACATTTCAGAAATCAATATATACAAAAATTCAACACTTGAGCATTTTTAGTTCCAAACCAACACAAAATCATCCTTGAGGCTGGTCAACAGATAATTGTGGACCAAAATTGGTACTTGTCCAGTCAAATGCCTCTTAGTCCAATGTTGGCCAGTCTAGATGTCCAGCAATGAAGCAGCCATTATTTATATTGATTTACAGTATACATTGTTACAGCTCTGAAAACTCGGACATTTCAACAGCTAATTGTTGGCAGTGAAAAAAAACAAATTTGAGTTGGCAACTGGCAACTACCAAGTTCGAGAATATTGATAATATCTAACTCTTCCCATGGAGGATTTTTCTTTCTATCTCTGCCAGTTCTTCAATACATTCATCTCTTCTCTTGCAAATTGAGGCCATGATTTCATCATGTTTTGCTGGATAGTGTACAAGGTCCTCCTGTAGATAGACATAGAAATTTTATCATTCTTCCACTAATCAATCACTGCATGACTCTGTCAAAGTATATTTTGCCATTGTCCACATGTCGTCTAGATAAATTTTTCCAAAAAAAAATGACATCAAAGGCACATTCTCCTCAAGAGTGTCATGTGCTTGAGAATTTAATTCTTTGTTTGAGTTCAGTATCAATATTGATTTCATGTTTCCTCTCATGTGCAGCTGTTAAACAAAGAAATTATACTTAAGGGAATGAGATGATGTATGAAAAGATCCATCCAAGATTACTTGTACCTGGAGCGCAGCAGCCACAGGAGTTGTACATCTTTGATCATCAGGGCTGTTAAAGGAAACAAGTCTTCATTAGGAGCATCAAATGTCAAGCTGACTCATTAACTGATGGCTTGCCTAACTATTGGTGCAGGGATCTCAAGTCCAACTATTTTTCCATGGAGTTAAGATTTATTGGTATTCATCATTATCTGACATCACTTTGACAATGAACTATTGCAGTTTATTTATACTCACAAAGTGTAGCCTTCAAGTGTAGATTTTACCATTTCCTGGAGATGATTGATGTCATGCTGGTAACGAACCACAATTGACGATCCATCTGGATTGCCAATTCCTGGAAAAGATAAGGAGAACCATGCCATTAAGATACTCCCAGAGTGCCAGTTCATTGCTCAGCTACTAATAGCAAGCCAAACGCATGAAAGTATTGTGTATTTTGTAGTATGGGTTTGAATCATTACCTTGAAGCAATCTCTCCAAGTCTCGTATCTCCTGCCTTATTATTTCTTCTGTCCTTTTGCCTCGGTAAATACTGTAACCAAAAAAAACGTAACAAACTCTTCATTCAAGAACACCAAATGTAAGGCCAGTATGATGATGATGAAAGAATATAGTACAGTAAATGACAGTAAATAGCAATAATGGCAAATGATAGAGTACTCCTCCCTTTGAGATCACAGAAGTGGAAACAATTTTTAAAATTCACTGGCTAGAGGCACTATGCTGGGGCTGCGGAAGCATGACACAGCTCCTCTACAGACTTTCAAAAGTCCTTTGAGTGCCTTTTGTCTTAGCCTTTTTTTATCTCACCTTATGATTCATGCTCCAATGCACAATCAGGAGTATGACTTTGCACACTCAAGGCTCATCATGCTATACTTGCCTAAACTACTGTGCTTGCCTACCCTATCATGCTTTATGCTTGTAGCCTCAGACAAATGGAAACAGCAAGTAACATCCGTGGCAAGTCTAGCTGCTGCAGTACTTACTCATGGATCAGTTTGCCATCCTTGTTGTACATTCTCATGTGTTTTGCCCTCACTGTTTCATCATCTCCACTGCTGACATTAAAATTAAAATTTTATATGGATTTGAAACCTTGAAATTTGTAAATATGTAATGCAAAGTCCAGGAATCAAACCTGATGATTGAAGGTGAGAGGTATGTAGCTACCACTGTGGCACCCTTTAATCATCATTACCTGAGACTGGAGTTTGATCCTTGTTTTAATCCACTAGCAGAATCCTACAGAACAAGTTCACAATATTACTGTGGTGTAGTGATTTAAAAAGCCAAGGGTTATACATAGCTATAAAAAATATTATTTTATAAGAAACTACTTCTGTCAATTTTTACCTGACTGCCGAACTTCTTTAATCTAGGCTTTGGCGGTTTGTACTTCTGTATTGTAAGATAACAGACATTGCATTTATTTATTTGCTTCTTTCTGTAGTCTTACTGCAATTCTTTATGATCCGAGTGTGTGGTCAAAGTCAGGGTAAAATTTGCATATTTGTAATACGTTTCTATGCAAATTTTAACATTACTTTGACTGCATGATCAGAACATAAGGAATCGTGGAAAGACTATGGAAAGGAGCATTGTTATTAGAAGTGAGGTGTACGGGGGTCCACCTGTATCAAGCCTATCATTATCATCAATCTTATCATTATCTGTTAATGTATCACTCCAATCACCAATGGTCATCATGCATCAATTACTTTCATCATCAGTTATTGTCATCATCAATCATCATCACCAATCATTCATCATCATTGTTCATCATCACTAAAGCATTATGATCAAATAGCATCATCATCTGAATTATTCCAGACCTATAATATCAATCATCAATATTTTGTCATCATCTACAGTGAGGGCATCATGGATGTCATCATCATCACACAGTAATATCTTTTTGACATATTATAGACCTCATTGCATAGCAAAATGTCAACGAGGATCATTTTGTGGTTGATAAACATTTACCTGTGTTTGTGGTAAAGGAGTGTATGGCAGCTCTTCATCAGGTTCCTGTACCATGGGAACACAAGGTAGATCTTGCTCATTCATTGACTGAAGGCAGGGAAGAAACACAAAACTACCTTTTGGAGAATATCCTTCAGCCCTGTTAGATAAAATATGAATTAATCTTTATTTGGGTCACATTTGTATTCACAATTGATGTCTTATCAAGCAATATACCTATTATATTGTATAAAAGAAATGTTAAAATAACATTAGCTAAAGAGAAAACTGTAGCCTGAAATAAAAAAATAATATTGCCAACACTTAAGCTCCGCTATATTCACTGACCAGTCAGGAGGTACTTTTTCTGTCAACCATTCTGATAATGCCGATAAACCCTCTGGTAGGTTCCTGGAAATGTTTAAGAAATTCAAATGAGTGACCTGTTGGATGATTAACAATAATTGATTTATTTAATAATTATTGTTTGTTATAGGCAAATTCAATAGCAGGGACATTTTACAGGCAGCTGCTTTCCATAATTCAGACAATTCAGACACTCTGTCAATCAAACTCCAACTGGCTGATTTTATTCCAATTGCAAGGAAAAAAGAAAATGGCTGTCAAGGGAATTTCCTCATTGCAGTTGTCGTCAGAACGGAACTCGGCATATCACAGTTTGATTGATGGAAACCAATAAAATGCCACATGCCTAAAAACGTGAGCTAGACCAACCTGTTTTGATAAATATTTGGAATTTTCTTTTTTTCCTTTTCCTCTTCCTCATCTTCACTTTTCATTTTCACTCCCATTTCTTCAGGTTGTACATCCAAAAACCCAGTTGTGTCCAGTTTGCTAAGGGAGGATTCACGGGTAAAAGGTCTCCATGGTGGTCGAGGTGGGATGGCTGCTGTTTTTGTGTTCCTAGCAACATGTTCACTACTTAACCTGGCCTTGGCACTTGATGGCCTTACTCTTTTCTCGTTGGGTAGTACTGGGGGTCCTCTAGGTGTGGCATGGTAGGCTCTACGTTGTGCAGCTGATGGGGGTCGCTTCACAACAACTGAAGTACAAAAATAAACATTAAAATACACTTATAAAAACTATAAGCTCTTACATTGAGTACTAGGATATCTAAAACATCTAAAGAAAGTTGAAATTAATAATAAGCTTAGGTTTTTCATGTGACATCATGGCAAATTTTCTCATCTGGGAACTGCCGTGAAAAGCTCTATAATACCTTCAAACTTTTCTATACAGGTTTATATTTCATTTTTTTGGTGAAATTTTTTTCTTCAAAAGGTGAAAAACAATGGAAACTTCTCTTCCCGTCTCTTTTATGTGACCAAATGAGTTGCTAGGGCAACGTACTGATGCCTACCTGACCTGAGTACATTATATATTAAAACTTGAAGTTCTTTTGTCACAAAAAGAGCCATTACTGACCTCTAGATTCAATCAACCCCCGAGCCATGTCTATAACCTCTTTATTCATGCCAGCCATTACAAGAAGACTAAGTGTCACTGTTTGATATTAATCCGCCATTTTGTCCTTGAAGATGGCTTGGTGTTCAGTCCTGATCTTGAATTATTTGTTTTTTGAATTTCTCTTAAAAATTTCCTTCTCCTCATTAAATTGCATAAAGCAAAATCCTTTTCGCCTTCACCAACCTAAAAAACTACGTTCCCCAACTCCTCAGGGAGAAAAAATGATGGAAAGAAATGCAGCCATGTTGGGTTTCCTGTGTATTGAATCCCAACCTTCCCTACCCCTCCCCTAGTGTTTTTATGCTACATATCCCAGTATGCCTTGCAGTGGTGCAGTCAAGTCAGGCGTTGGCGAGACACAACTGGCAAAAGTTTTTTGAAGTTCGAAATTTTCCCGAAATTTCAACGCATCTGGCAAAATGCAGGCCATCAAATGTGTCGTAGTTGGTGACGGGTGAGTTAAAGCACTATCTGAGCTTCAGCGTAGGGGTATTTTTTATAGAAAATATTGATGTTTTGAGGATTTTTTTGGTTGTCGAACGATAATGCACGTGTACTGTGTGTACATATCTGGAAGGATTTTTTCACAACATGTTGCCTTATGTTCAAATTTATCGTATATTTTCTTTAAAATTTTTAATTTCTCTTTATATTCTAAGTCTATATATATATATTCTACTACGTACCGCTTTTTGGTGTATAACAAGACACAGAATTTCCAAAATTTAAGCGTTAAATTTACAGTGTTTTGGTTAAACGTTGTTTTCAGCTTCTATAAGTGACTTTCAATTTACAACCATAATTTTCCTTTGTTCGTTTGCTGCCAAGCTAACTGTTCACCGAAAAACATCTTAACTGAGGCGAAAAACTTTCGATTCTGGACTACTTAGTGGCTGGAATAGCTTTAATTTACACTGTTGTTACAGCAAAATGACAACGAAGCCAAATATGTGATTTTACTGACTTGAATTGGAGTTCATCTCTGTTCAAGCTCACGAGAAAATTTTTTGATTTCTTGTTTTGATTATGAAAATAAATGAAATCCAGCCTTTCGTGTTTTTCTAAACGAATATACAAGTATTTCTGGTATATAATACATGGGGATTGCGAATGCGGAAAATTTTATATATTCAAGGGAAAAAATATAGTTTTCATTGATGAAGTCACGCATTTTTGGATTAATACTAAACTTATATTGTAGATTCAATAATAAAATGCAGTACCCTTTTGATCATATTTTTCTGAATATTTGATGTGTATACGATTGCTATTAGAGGAAATAAGGATATAATGATGTTTGTAGTTTAATCGTATTGAATAACTGAAGTACAACATTTATGAATTGGTATAAATTATCGTAGACGTATTTTTTTATGTAATATAAGCTTATGATATTGTCCTTGAAATTCTGAAGTGATCAGCCAAATTGCACAAGCCTTGCAGCTGTTCTTCAGCTAAATACTAAATAAATCTCTGTGTTAGTCACTCCTTGACTTAGATTACTCAAAAGGTTGTTTCATGGGTTAAATAAAAAACTAAGCTTTTATTACAGCTGAGCCAGCAATACAATTTTAATTTTGTTTTGGAATCATCCAAGCGAGGCTATCAGGTCAATACAATGCTTGTTATCTCATTTACATCTCATTTACATGCACCCGTAATTGATAAATGCTATTTGAAGGTTCACATTTCTGCTCATGGCTCCAGGCATGTGTTAGCCATGTTATACCAAAAATCAGATAGATAAAGTACTGCACACAGCTCCATCTAATGTTTCCTCAGGGGTTTCTTAAAAACTAGCCACACACAAAGAATTCATGAGGTTCCAAGGTGGTTTCAAACAATTATTAAACTTTGAATCTTGTAGCCTCATCTGAGTGCTTTGTGTTTGACAGGTGAACTAATGTGTTGAAAGTGCATGGTGAATACATACTGTAGTTTAAACATATTATATTAAGAGGTTATTAACCGAGCGTGAGGTCTGTACGGGAAAATATCAGACCGAGGTCTTGACGAGGTCTGTACTTAAAAGACCGAGGTCTGATATTTTCCTGTACAGACCGAGCAAGCTCGGTTAATAATTTGTTTATTATATGGCTTTTTGTATGAAAAGTATTATGAAAAATAGAAATGTTGGACTGTTGTCTTGGTAACGGTCCAATACGGCTCTGGACAGACTGCATGCCAGCCAATCAGAATGCAGGAAATTTACAAGCCATATAATAAATTGTGTTATTTATTTCAGAGCTGTAGGGAAGACCTGTATGCTCATCAGCTACACAACCAATGCATTCCCTGGAGAATATATCCCAACTGTGTAAGTAAGAAATCTCTATTAAAGGTTTTGGTTGGTAAATAGCTGAGGGACAAGCCTAAGTTGTTTAGTCTCTGATTATCTTGCAATGGTTAAAATCAAATCCAAGAGTGGTGCAGGGGTTAGATAGGGTTGCTATAGCGCTAACCACCCCTTGATTTTAAAATGATAAAAATAAAGAAGGTAAACCCTAAAAGGATACTATGTAATGCTGTAACAGCTACCCATCTTGGGGTTGATAATTCTGGATCTGGTACTGGAATCCTATATAAATGCATTGAGTTTTAGCTGTAATCTGTTGAAGCTTTGTTCAACTAGTTCTGGGCTATGTTGTTCAAAGCTAGCTTATACACAGCTATTTAAATCTTCCCTGTGGTCATGCAATTAAGTCATCAAGACCATAGCAGTGCTTGAAGTAATCACCAATCAATGACTGGTCTTGATTTTAGCTTGGTCATACCCAGCTTCTGGCTCAACATTATTGCTCAAAATATTGGCCAGTTAAGTTCAAATTCTGGCCAGGCATTGTCTGTTGACTACAATAGCTTAAAGCCCAAGTTATGGACTGTGTTGCTCAAAGCAGTTTACTATCCTTTCCACTTAATATCTTAAGTGACTTCAGACTCTGTGGTCATGCGATTAAGTCATCAGGACCGTAATGTGAGATTCTAGATGATGTGGTTTTTACTACTAAAACCGTGCTCACTTCAAATTTATTTGGAATGCAAAACCTTTTGCTTCAAGCTGTTGTTCCATCAAAATGAATGTTCCACACAAACCCCAGCTTTTAAAAGAAAGAGGCTTTCAATCAGATATATATGTTACTGTATCAAGCTTTCTCTGATCCTGTAATGATTTCTTTCTTCTCAGGTTCGACAATTACTCTGCTAATGTGATGGTAGATGGACGACCCATCAATCTAGGATTATGGGATACTGCAGGGCAAGAGGACTACGATCGACTACGACCACTGTCTTACCCCCAGACAGTAAGTGTAATTCAAAATTCAGAAAATTGAAACTGAGATCCAAGTGGTGGGGAGCACATGGAATACTCCCTAAGTACAAGTGCGCCATCCTTGATATTCTAAATAAGGGTAGCTAATCATCCTCACACAGCTCAATGTGGCAAAGTCAAGGATGTGTAAAGATCCCAAAGGCAGTCGCACTGTGACTAACATCTGACCACAGAGCACAGCTCAGATTGAATAAGACCTAGAGAAAAGTCCCTTGACCTTTGACCCCAAAGTAGACAACCAATAAACTCAACTCACATGTAAGATACCAGGACTGGGGATTGAATCAAGGACCATAGCATTGAGAAACAAGAACCTATGCACTATGCCTGCACCTGTCTTTCCTAGCTCTCTTTCTTTACCTTCTCATCAGTGCCGTTGTTTCAGGACAGCAAGTTTCTCATGACTGCTTTGATGCCTTCGCAATCCACACTACTGCAGCTAGACCACTAAAGTTATGTTAAGCTATTACATCTTAAGTACTTTTCTAATGTATTTGTTGTTCCTTGCTTCCTAGGATGTCTTTTTAATCTGCTTTTCAATAATCAGTCCAGCTTCATACGAGAATGTCCGAGCAAAGGTAATAAAAAAGGAGTGTTGAGTTTTGAGACAGAAAAACAAGAATCTCTAGTAGGGGTTTCAATAATATTTAAAGTTCCGGTAGATGTATGGGATTTAACTGTAGGCATCTGTGTCCACTAAGTTTGCTTCTTATTTATTGAGACTGATTCATAAAATAGCCAACTGTATGAAGGAAAATAATTGACAATAAACCACTGTTAGCCGACTGTTAGCTGTTTACCGACAACCAGTTGGCTCAGTTGGTTAGGGCGCCAAACTATTGTGCGGGAGACCGGGGTTCGATTCTCGATTCCGGCCGGACCAACACCCAGGGTCTTAAAATAACTGAGGAGAAGGTGCTGCCTGTAATTACATTTGCAAATGGTTAGACCTTCGCGTCTTCTTGGATAAGGACGTTAAACCATAGGCTCTGTCTCTACACACTTTCTAACCCTGTATCTGGAGGGACGTAAAAGAACCACTGAGGACGTAATAAAACCCTGGCAGTGACCACCCTCAGTGTCTGGCCTTTACTAATGTTTATATATGCATATTTGTAAGTGCATCGAGATTTGCATGTGATGCGCTTAAGAACAAAATTATTATTATTATTATTAGCCCCTCTTCTATTGAAACCCCTGATCTCAGAGATGTGATATTTGCTTTCATTCATTCATCCATGATTTTTTCTTTTTATACAGTGGTATCCAGAGGTGAGCCATCATTGCCCAGGTGTACCCATCATCCTAGTCGGTACTAAGCTAGATTTACGTGAAGACAAAGACACTATCGAAAAATTGAAAGAAAAGAAACTAATGCCACTGACGCAGGCCAATGGTCTTCAAATGGCAAAAGAAATAAAAGCAGCTTTATACCTAGAATGCTCAGCGCTGACCCAAAAGGGACTCAAGAAAGTGTTTGATGAAGCAATAAGAGCAGTCCTTGCTCCAAAGAAACCACCAAGAAAGAAGAGAAAGTGTGTCCATCTTTAAACTGACAAAATCAAGGTGAAGTGTACATATGTGTACTCCTTACATTGGGGGATTCTTAGGGGATAAAGACATAAAGTTGTACAAAGTTGGCCAATTTGAACAGGATTCTCAGTATGAAGTTTGCTTTACCAAAGTTGTTCCTCTTGTTTACTTAAAGCAAACTCCATTTTCATTAGAATTTGCTAGAGAAAGTTAAGCAAATTTTCTACATTAGAGTGCAAACACTATATCCTTGAAGCATTAGTTATACCAAATAGTACAGTTTTGCTCAGGTTTTGTCGTTTTCTATTGACGGTTTAATTAGCAGTATTTTGTACTTCAGGTATTTGCTTGTGTTTTATGGATATACTGTTTGCACTCTACATGAATACATTCAACAATTAATACCAAAAACTATATTATTCCTCTTCATTTTCTTCTTATAACGAACACTGTAGCTTGTTTTGTTGGTGTTATTTTATCACCACAACCAATGTCAGATGTCCCCCTCCCTATGTGCACAAATTTCTTTTTCCAACTCGGTAATTTATTGTCAAAAAAGCAATTCTGATAGTGGTAGTAGTAGTATATGGCATCGATATTCAAAATTTTTTACTGAGAATCCTGCTTGACTGCATATAGATGTCTACATAAAAAGGTTTTTGCATTAATATTGATCCTATACACAGTAGGAGAAGTTTTTAAGGAATCAGCTGCTAAATTGGCATAAAGATGAAATAGGATTCCTTCCTTAAATGTTTTTCAGTATGCTGATTATGCTGGCTTTGCTAAATAACTTTGAACTAATTTTTAATCTTTTTGTGGTGTTCAAAATAATCATTTTGATATTTTATTTTGAATTTTGTTTTCTTCTGAAAATGCAGAAGATTTTGACTTGGTATTTTTAATTTATTTTTTGTTTTCATTTTGTTGCTTCATTCTTTCTTTCTATTTTGATTTCTTTCTTTGTCTCTTTTTCTTTTGTTCCTTTTCATTTCTTGTTTTCGTTTGCTTTTCATTGAATATGATGAAGCACTTGCTTGAAAAAGTAGTATATTCCATTCAGTTTTTTTGTCAAAACAAGAATGCAAAGCAATAGCAGTTATTATGGATGAGACAACAAGCATTGTATTGACCCAATAGCCTCACTTGTACAGTATATGATTGCTAAAATAACAAAAAAAAACTTGCCAGCTCACCTGTAATAACAGCTATTCTAATTTCTGTGATTTAGTTCTGATAAGCTCATTAGGTAGTACCTTTCAGTGTATTACAATTTGTAATAATATAATTATATCCATTAATAATCTAATAATATCCTTAGTCATTCTTAGCAGTAGTATTGACCACCTCTATTGGACTGTCTTGGTGAACTCCCTATGGTACCCCAGCCTCCCTCTGCTTTGCCACAAGGATCCCAAGAGTGAAAAGAAAGAACGATACCTGAAGAGGAAAGTTAGAGTGTATTTATTGATAAATTATTTGTTTGAGACACTCTGTCACTGTTTTATCATGGGGTCCTATTGTGGCCCAAGTTTTTTTTTTTTTTTGAAGGTGTGGATTTGGTTCTTGAATTGCTTTGTGAGTAATCTCACAACCAGAGTATTGAAAGTGCGCTCTTGTTATTCCTTATTCTATGAAGAGTTCTGACAACTAAATAACCAGTGAGAGTAGTCTATAATTATTGTTCCAGTAATAAGCTAGTAGCATGCCGCAATACAAAATATTCTGAAGTAGAAAGGCCAGTAGAGCTCCCATCCATATTCTTCAAGGACTGGCTGGCCAGTTAAAGATGAAGCTGGAACAGATGGGAGTTTTTAACAATTCCATTCTTCTTCCAGTATAATTCTTAAGCTTTTCCATATATCATAAGACTGTGGACTAAGCTGAGAAAATTCTCAATTTTGTCGGCTGTCAACCTTTTTATAAAACTCAATTTAACAAAATGAATTTCCTCTTTCTGAGCAAGATTAGTAGCAAACTAAACTCAAAAAATAGACCTATTTGCGATAGCTTGGTTTCTCATTTCAGATCATGTTTCATTCCCTTGAGAAGCATTTCTTTGTTTTCTACCAAATCTTAAAAAGAGATTATAGTATGCATTACTCAAATGATGAATCTTGTTTTCTCAAGAATGACACATGGTATAAATCAACGTGTACAAACAGAAAAGGTTTATAAATCGCTTGCAGCACGTCGGAATGCAGCTCAATTTGGAGGACAAAACAATAGGTTCCAATTCTCAGGAGATTGAAATTCTTTTGTTCTGTCCTTCATATTGAGCTGTTTTGACCTCATGTGTGAGGGGGTGGTTTCTTGTTACATTTTAACCACCACCCCACCCCCACCCGAAAGTTGAGTTTGTCTATCTTTCTTGGTATTTTAGAAAAAGGAAATCAAATATTTTGTTCTTTATTTTGGCTTCGCCTGGTTAATATCACAAACAACCAACTTTGTTTTCTTTTTAATGTGACTTTCTTGCATTCAAGGTCATGAAGACCAATAGTTGTTTTTGTGTTGTATCCTAACAAACTATGTCTTAAGTTATTGTATTAAGATACTTTAGTATCATTAAAGAAAGCATTAAAAACATTAATGTCTAGTATGTTATTTTTGGTGGGGGTGGAAGTTATGTCATATTCTTACTGTCAGAAGTAAATAACTAGAAGTGTTCATCTGGATAAAACCCCTATGACATATCAGATGTCCGAGTGAGCTAGTTATAGATTTACCAACCAACGCGCGCGAATTTCAAACACGCGCGCGTTGGTTGGCTGAGAACGCAAATCTAAAAATAGCTCACTCGGACATTAATATGTCATAGGGGTATTACCCAGATAGACACTTTTAGTTAAAATTCTGATTTCCGTCAGTCTTAAATCTAATACTAATCAAACAATCTTGGGAAATCCTCAAATCCTCAAAAGGTTTATTATGAATACTTTTTTTTCAGGTGTGAATAACAATTTTGTTTGAGAAAGTAAAAACACTTGAGACTCTCGCTCTCTCGCTTGTAATGGATAGTAATTTAGAGTCCTTTATAATACGACTTCAGTTGGTCCAAATGAGTGGAAACAATCTTTTTTCAGAGGAAAAACTCGAGTCCGTTAAATAATATTCATAGTCGTGCTGTTCTTTTTGTTTTACAGCACGTCAAAATGCAGCTCATTTTGGAGGACAAAACAATAGGTTCCAATTCTCAGGAGATTGAAATTCTTTTGTTTTGTCCTCCAAACGGAATTACTTTGACGTCACATGCAAGGGGTCCGTTGTCAATCCTGATTGGCTGAGCTAGCTTCATATTCTTCTGCGTAATGCCATGCATGCAAACGCAGGCGTCGTTACATTTGAAAATGGCTGTCTAATTGATCAGAAAAAACTTCATAACAGTCAGGTGTGATGAAATAAAGGCCTCTAAAATGATTGCTCTAGCTTACATCTAGATAAATAACGACGTAATACCTCTCCGTGTAAACTTCCATCAAAGTCCTTCCAGCCTACCACGTGACCAGGGTCGGGGAACTCCTTACAGACACGTGACATCTGCGCAATGACATCAGCACCCAAAGCGGTACCCCAAAGATAGACGTGCGTCAACTCGCCGACCAAGGTTTGCTTGATATCAAAGCCCCCCTCCAGGATATCTTGGTCTTGACCAAGCACGATTTTCCCCCCGGCAGCGATGTTTTTGTTGAGAGCAATGTTTGTATTGTTCAATGTTTGGACTCCGTCAATAAAGACTTGCGCATGTCCAGTCACACTGTTCCACGTGGCTGCCACGTGATGCCATACGTCATCGTCAAGGTCTCTTACTTGACCATCACTAAAATCAAAAGAATTTCACCGCAATCAGTGCTGTCTTGTGCCAGCCAATCCATCTTTGGTCTGGACAAGAATGATGTTAAAAGCCTTATGTCATATGAGGTATCGTATTGATGTTTTGAACCGAAAAGCATGCAATTTAGTAAGAAACAAAGTAGGCTTTACTGCGCAGATATGTGCACTACAGACACCTTTTGGTGCCAGTGAACCTCTCGCTCCAACAAGTGTTTCTCGGTCGCACTGCTCCTTGAGCACTGGAGCGAGAAATCAAGTCTCTTACACCACATTCACAGTTTCAATAGTCGTTAGACCTCTTTACCTTCGTTTAATTGTTGTGCCCATTTCAGTCCAATTGATGCTACTCACGGAAGTTGATTTTTTCGGTGTAAATATTTTGATAAAAGAACATTCCTCAAGGGAATGTCATGTGGTCTGATGAAATGGGCAACTTGCGTACGAAGATAAATAGGTCTATAAATGGCTGAAAATGTAAAAGAATAATCGCATATCTTACAGTTGGTCGCCGTTTACAACAAATCTCAGAAAGCCAGTTTCGTCTAAAATGATCAAAATCGCATTCATCTGAGACGGCACTGCATACGAGAAAGGCACCAGTACTTTCTCGGTTGATTTTAACCACAGCGAGACCGTCAAAGCACTTAAGGTTCCAAAGTTTGTGGCAATTGATGCATAGTTGGTTGTGTTGCGTGTTGTAGGAAAGATGAGATCGAAGGACGATGACATATCTGAAAAAAGTCATTTGGTAAGTGCATTTGTATTCTAAGACGCATCACGAATTCCGTATTACTACCGCTCCATGCGCATGCTCAACGAATACTGAAAAGCGGGCGCACGAGTTTCAAAACCTGCTTTGCATTTGTGTTTTTTTTTTTTCACAAGATCAATTTTTACAAATTGTTTAAGGACGCGTACAATTAAGTTTATTACGAATCAAATATATAGAGGTTATTAAACTTTTAGTTGTGTGTTACCGCCAGATAATTTTACGAGTGAAAGCGGCCGTATTTTTTCGAGCC
>OCZR010027878.1:5968-18807 GCA_900234385.1 Anemonia viridis
TTTTGTTTGGAAAGATTTTATCTTAAAGCAAATTTTGTGTTGTGTAAATCGTCGTGGAATAGGGGTCGAAAGCTCGGTAAAATCTGCCATACGCGGAATGCAACCATACACTAGTGTACTTATTCGTACCAACAAGATCAGTGGAAACAAATTAAATACTAAAATATCACCAAAAACTGGCATGTTTTCGCATTTCTATGACATTTCCACTATTATCCATGATTCAAGTTGATAGCACACGAGATGTGAAGCCAGATAGAGTCAATTATAACACTGTTGCTTCTCCTGCTCGATTCATGGAAAACTAGGGTTTTTTTTCTGTAGTAAGAGCTGTCAAATTTTAATAAACAAAATAAATATATAATTTTCATTGACAGATTTTTAATACTAACTAGCCTTATATTTGACACTTGAGCAGAACTTTGGCACAGACTTTAATTTTCGATTTATTTTAAACACTAGATTTAACAAGTTCGATCATGAGTGCACTCTACTAGCTAGTCGTATAGATTCCTCCCAGTCTATCTTCACTCATTACTGCCTTCAGTAAAATCTAAGTATATTCACAGCAAAACATACGTCTAACATCTGCTTGAAAAATGTGGACATTGCAATTCATTTCGTTGGAGATTTCTTGAATACCGCCTTCTACCCCCCATTCATTGAATGGTTCTACTCTTCGCGGCTCTAGGGCCTTCAAAGCTTGCTTTCTATGGGATCTTATTCAAGTGTTTTTCTGTGAATGGTGGTCTGATCTACCCATCTCCCTCGGTTTCCAATCGTTCCCCAATTGAATACGTCGATATAAAGAGTCTTAATTTTTTAACATTTCTTTAGATTTTTCATTTGTGAGTCGTTTTCGGTCGTGAAGATTTTTTGTTTTATTTTTATTTTTGGAAATTTGTAACATCTGCCGTGAAGCAACGCTTACCAAACTTACTCCTCGCTTATCCTCATTGAACTTGACAGTACTGATGAAAGGGAAGCCGCTTCAACAAAACACCTAGTTAGAAAAGACACCGGAACTCTCTCAGCTTTACTAGTCAAGGGTCTAAAGCAGTTAGATGGAAAAAATAGACTTGTAATTAGCGTATACAAGCGAATGGTCTGAGTTCCGTTCGAGCTAGCACGTGTGAGATCATACTATGAACTGACCATGGAGGTGTTCAGGCAAATACCTTCACTTCTAACGCACTAATATAAATTGAAGCTATGACTTTAATAGCACTTGATTTTCAGCTAACAAACACTAGGCATAAATATCATTAGATTGTGATTTGAGCAAATTTAGGTCATCGAATAAAGAGACATCTTTACGGCAAAGTAAACTGTACCACTCGATTTTCTTCACTTGCTGTCTAAATAACTTCATCTTAATTAACTAGCATCAACAATGTTTATTTTTTCCCCTCGTCTTTCTTCCTGTCCGATGATTTACATCATAAGTACGCATACTAGAGGTTTTACAATGAGAACCAAGTAATATAGAAATCAAGCATTAAGACATTCGCAACTATGTTATGAGAAATGAATGTTAGCGGGTGGTTTCTGCACACCTGCGAGGCAAGGGATGATTACTACCCTGTTCGAGGAACGTCTTGTACGAGGACAGGAAATATGAATAGAAACAAGAATCTTTCAAATACAAGAAATCACAGTTGGAACAAGTGTTTTAGACGTCAAAAAGTCTATTTCGTTCTTGCTTTTTTGAAAGAAATTCCTCTTCAACCTTACGAAACGTACGAAATATCACGTATGTTCGCCGTCTACCAAAAAAATTCCTATAAAAATTCATGTTTGTATTCCGCGTTTTTATTACTCTTTCGCCGGGATGTTTTTTAAATGAAAACTAACTGTTTATTTTAACGTTGAAATTTAGCAGCATTTTTCAATCAATGGAAACTGAATTGAATTAGTTCGTAGAAACAAACAAAAGCGCGTGCACCAGTACTTCAAAGCCATGGTCAGCCAGGCGGCAAGAAATGTATACAACAATCTTGTACTCGTGGACCACCATGAAGAACTTGGTTCTCGTCAAAACTGGTGGATCTCAGTAGAAACCCAAGGAAACAAACACCAAGCAGACAAACGAAATATTCTCTTAGCTTTATTCAAACTTAGAGGCCTATTAAGGCATAATTCATTACAAACTTTTCAAAAGAGACAAAAATCCTTTGCTACAATTAACAACGGGCCAAATGAATTCTGGCTCTGGTGAGAAAATTTCAATCTGAAGTTGGGGAAAAAAAGAACAGAAATCAACAAGGCCGAAATTTGGTGCTTTAGAATTCTAGTTATATGTATACAATTGTATTTTACACCAGAAGACGAAGATTCATAAAAGATTCGTTAGATATACAAAATTTCAAAATATATATTTAGTGTTATTATGGCTCGATTCAGTGCCATCAAATTGAAACTCCACACAGCTTCCCATTAATTTCTAGCGAGACATTCGCGCGTATCTTTCGCTAGTGAATTGTCGTACACGGACGTACAACCAAACATCTTCCCATTTTTCGATATTACTTGAACGATATTCGTAATCGTCCACTGCAGTTAATCGGGGAATATTTTTTTTCTTTTCTTTTCCCCCATCAATTTGAAACTTCAACATTGTTTAAAATAACAGATCTCATTGAAAAAGACCTGGTCAAATTTACATATGGCTATGTTATAATTCTAACTCATTCACACACATCGAATTGGATTTTCTTTACAGAACGGCAGGTGTGGGACCGCAGTAGTTTTTTGGAAGTTATTCTTTGATAACCTTGAGCTTGCCGATAACAAGGAAGACAAGATTATCATAGTCTCTTATCAGTGTAGAACAGAAAAACGTTTCAATTCTCTTCAAGATGAAACGGAAATGATTGATGTTATGGAATTCCCCGGCGCTCTTGTTGAAGCGGCTAATGTCGGTCCATGCCATTCCTTGTTTACGCGCCTCAAGCTAGCTATTCAAAACAATTTCAATACAAGTAATAAACCAGCCTTGTGTCGTGTTGTATGGTGGGCTCTCACAGGTTCAATTCACTCTCTCTTTCATCTAGTTTTCTCAACTAAAACGTTCTGGAGCCAAGTTTGAGCCTTCGTTATAAATTCAAAATACAAATTGACAAGTCCATGCCAATAATCCCCGTTTTGTCCAGGAGATAAGTTTATAATTAAAATTTTGAGTCAAATGTGACTTGTATATGTCTATACTCGGACAAACTGAATTTCATTCTTGATCATCGAATTTTCTTCCAAAGTTCTTGAATTCTTGGAGCCATCAATGAACAGAAAACTTCATTCGCTTTTTCTTTTGTCGTTGGTTGCAAAACCAAACTCGAACTACGTTTTTTGATAGGTCTAGTTTCTCTGCTATCGAAGCGATCTTGTCACTCGAAGGGCGCGGGTTCATCGCAAAGTAAGCTTCCAAAGAGCGTTTTTCTGCTGCTCCAATCGAGGTTCGTTTTCTTTTCTTGTCGGAATTCGGTAGAAACGCACTGTTCATCTGTTTGGTTTTGTAAGCTTTTTCCGCTTCCTCTAGCCAGGCTGTGAGAACGGGCTTCAAGGCCATCATGTTATTATGACTTAGAGTAAGAGACTCGAATCTGCAGATTGTTGACTGGCTCAAAGAGCCCACTCCGGGAATTTTCAAGTGTGCAAGTGCTGTGCCTACATCGGCTTGTGTCACTCCAAGCTTAATTCGTCTCTGCTTGAATCGTTCGGCAAACCATTCCAACTCTCTGGGGTTCATGTCATCATTAGCGGGCCCGAGAGCAGAGTGGATTGAGTGTAAAGAATGTCCTGCAGAAAGACTGATGGGCGATGGCGTTTCGAAGGATTTATCAAAAGAATCACTGACAGAACACGAGGGTTGCAGAGAAGCCGATATCTGGTCCAGAATATCATGTGCATCGTACGTATCCGGTGCATGAGTAGTGTGGAGTCCAGGAATAGAGTAACTTTGCTTGGATTGCTTAGACAAGTACTTGGGCGAAGCCTCGGGCTGCGGTGCTGACAGTAAATGCGAGTCATCAAAAGCATCGAAAACACTTGGTGGAATCTAAACAAGTAGAAAAAAGAAGCATATTTAGTCCGAATCATGCATGTTTGCAAACGGAAATGAAAATCGATGACTATTTATTGATAGTATTTGTATCACGCACCAGGTTTGTAGATCTTGAAGGGAACGACAGCTATGATGAGGAAGAAAAAATGAAGAAAAAGAAAAATAACTACCATGCCATAACACTTCCTTCGATACCTTTCTCATTACATGAATATAACAGGGGAATTCTTCAACTAACTCTTGACATACTCGAGGGAAAAACGGCGAAAATGAAATAAGAGTAAATAATAAAGAAAGCGTATATACCGAGCCGTTGGAGCCACGAATTGAAGGTATCCAACTTGGTTCTCTGAACTGACCTCCACCAGAATTACTGATATAAGAATTGGAAAGAGAAGTACCATTGGCGATGGATATCCGCGAGAGAGGAGGGCTAAGATTCTTGTTAAGCAAGCTGTCGCGGTTCATGTTGAAGCTGACTCACTTGGTACTGAAGACTACTACCATGACGTGAAGACGTCTTTAAATGCAGTCAAAGTGCTCGTAAAGAAAGGGACAATCATTATCATTGTGTTAACAACATTTGCACTTGACGTGCACCTGTTCCCAACCAGCTACGCATGCGCAATTTAAAAAATTCATTCTAGACATGCGCAGAACGACAGCTGGACCTGTCCGTTTTTACATGACAACGAGGCAAAGGCCCGCAATTGGAACAAGGCTGTGATGGATAAAGGACAAACTAAATCATTCCACAAATATCTACAACAGTGCCGGGTCAAAGAGACAACAACACGTAGCAACCAAACATTCCGGCACTCCGGCTCAGTTGGTTCATTTTCTACTTCATAGTTCATATCTTTTTCGGGTGAACGATCCGTGTGTTGCTATATTTGCGCTAGCCAAACTCTAGTCAAGCGTAAACGAGTCTAGTAAAGTGTAACATTTTGCCGACCAGCAAATCGGAACAATAAATGGCTTTATTAGAATTCATTAGCGCACTTACACTCCTCATCGTCAAGTTCCTAAACCAATAGGAAAAAGCTGCTTACTTTATTCTCAATTCCCGCATCATTTCGTTATTACATTCCTGACTACTCGTAGATGTGGAGTTCCAGCGTTTTCTCGGCGCTGTCTGATTGGTCCAGTGATAGAAAGCCTTGAGAGTTAAGAGAATTAGCCTGATGAATGAGGTAGTGCTGGTCTTAATGAGCTCGGTATGGTTATAGATAATGACAACAATTATCAAATACTATTGGCTGGCAACTAATATGACAAAATAAACTTTGCAAAACTAATGAAGGCGAAATATCACGCAAAGCGAACCCAAAACCACCTCGGAGTTGACAAGACTAAGTCGTCGGGTCCATTCTATCTCACTCTAGTGGTCTGGAGTTTGGATTTCGAGGGGGAATTCTCATTTTGTCGAGATAGCGTTGTTTTTGCGTTTTTATGCTAAGTTCGCACGAGGCGGCGTATCTTTGTGCCAAATAGTGAAGCGATGTAAAGCGATGAGCGGTGTGACAGCTTACACTTGACGACCCACCCGCTGGCTCACTCTTCCAACCCATACGAATAAGACCAAATACACTCTAATTGAACAAAAACAGAATGTACCCGAAAAGATTGAAATGTCTTCAATGTTGGCTATTGTCAAGATAGGAGAGAATTCAGCTAACCTTGGGGGAGCTAGCTAGCTAGACTGGCGTAAAATAACCAAACATCACAAATGTCATAGTAATTCAGTATATACTTGGATCTCATTCACTCTTACAGACTGCTTGACGATGCGGCTGAAAATCCTCTCTTCTTTCACAAAAAATTCTTTCATAATCATAATCATTATAATGCAAAGGTAATAAGAAAATGTGTCTAATTTCAAACAGGCTTTTCAAAAAGAGCTCCAATAAATTAATTTCAAGGGGATATTGATTTTGTGCGCGCTTCACTGACAAGTACTGGTGCAACATGCCACGTTTTACGTTCCGAAAAACACTAGAAAACACAGAGATGAAGATTATCTAAGAGATCCACTTTTTTCTTTTCAATAACGATCTGAGATAATTCCGATAATTTTCCATACCTCAAACGTCCTACTACCGAACACGGAGAAAATTGAAACCTTGTTAAACTGTAAAGCCAGACTGATGTGCTCGTAAATGGGATTTTGATTAAAATAAAGGATTTACAGAACAGAATCAAGCACTTTCCGTGCAAAGTAAAGAAGGATCTCGTTCAGAAGAAACAGTACTAAATCGCTATGTGTTAAGCAGATGCTGCATGGAGCAGCTGCCGTTTGTTTGGCAGGCATTAGATTTTATTTCGACCGATAGAAGATTCCCCATTAAGCGTTATTTCGATCTGATTCCCAACATAAAAATTCACGTATTTTTCCTAATTAGAAATAAGTTTGAGATTTAGAGTTTGTTCGTTTGGCCGGCAGTAAATCCCTCTCGTGTGTGAATCACTATTTCAAGACGAAATGATAATTTTAATGGAAGTATTTTAAGCCAAAATTACAAAACCAAACAGAGTTTAAAATCAAGAAAAAAGCAAGAAGTAAAATCAAACTAACCTAAAGCCACAGGTATCGTGTGATAAAACTCGTGAACTATGTGGTGACGCCAGGAAAATACCCGCGATTTATCGCTCCCAAAAACCAAAAAGATCCGCTCAAACCTTCCCATTCTTGTTTGGCCAAGCGCAATTTTCAAGTTACGATCTACGAAAAGTAGTAAACCCGAATCGTCGCAGTTTGAACGGATGGTTGGTGCTTTAATATGTAAAATGTTGATCAAGTATTCCATTAAAAATAGACGGCCAAGGCTCTTGTGTACATGTGCCCGTACATAACTGAGCAGTTTGGGTGCTTCGCGATATTCATGTATGCATGCCTTTACTGTCGCTGTTAGCAAAACCAACACAATCTAAAGATAAGGCGCACAAAGGCCCGTACAAAACGATCTTCCGTAGTCGTCGCCGAGAAAACACTGTCTATTCATGTTCGCAGTCTGGGCGCGCGTAGTCCTTCGTTACGTTCTTCTTCAGCTACTCCATCAGTACGGACTCTGCTTTGGAAAATACAAAATCTCATTTAAAAAAAGGAAATTTTGAGGACAATTATAAAAGGTATGGCCAAATATCTAAATATAGTGAAATAGTTCTGAAGATTTGGATACATCAGTAAAAGAATCAGGGGCTTTACATCGAGTTTAGGATTGTAAAAACTCGCGGTTTTTTCCGCGTTTCGAACAGTGTGTCTGTCGTGTTCAGTTAAAACTGGATATGGTTTAGGAAATAACATTTAACGAAAACGACTACGTGTTCAGTCGTATATATACATTTAGTGCAGCAGTCGGTTCTTGTACGAACAAATCTCTGAATGCGTTCAATAAGTTTTCAAATACAATGATCCTTGGAGGGTTTTTTTTTAATATGGACATTCGTATACCGATCGATATGATTATTATATTTTTCTTGCCCTAGGCAAAGGAGGTTTGTATAACAATACATCTCAGTCAAACATGCTTCCGGAGGGACTATTGACTCTTTGAGAATTAGACCAAACAATTAAGACCTTACGATCAATACTCTTTATTTCCTTAAGGAATCGGATAGCGAAATAAAACTGTCATATTTTGGAAACTCGAAGTTGTTAAAATCTAAGAATTGGACGAATTTGTGTTGAAAGTGTTGGTGGGTTTTGTTAGGTGATTGACAGGAAGCCACGGGTTGTTTTATGGTTGGATAAGGCTTAGCAGGTGCCGCAATTGTACGCAGGCTGGTGTGTCCAAGTCTCCAAGGAAATTAGTATGGAAATTCAAAGTTTTGTTTGTGATCAGTGATAAGTGTAGAGGAATATTGACTTGATAATGAGAAGAGATATAGAAAAATACTGATAAAAAAGAAAGAAAGAATCAAGCTTTTGACTTAACGAGTAAATTAATCCCAATCTGTAAGAGGAATTTCTTGTTATCTTTCAGGGCGACATTTGCTCGGGTTTCTCTCTCACTCGCAACAGTAATTTCAACTAATTCCAAGCCAAGCATAGCACATTTCAATTACCTAATGTTAAATCGATCAACAACCAGCATTTTTCTGCTCTTTTCCACGCTACATTATTATTCTAAGATGATAACACAAATATCACTTTATAATTGACTTGATTTTGACGGACATTCAATTGGGTACGAGACGTTTCCTAGGATTTGATGCTGAAATATTTGCTTAGCGCTTCATCTTCTGGCTGAATAAAATGGCGACAAATGTTTATCGATTGCAGCCTTAGACGAGCTTTACAATTTAACATCGTTTAAATCGCCTTTCAAATTCATCAAGTAGACAAAAATATTAAATTTGGTCAGAATACCAAAATGTGGAAAAGCCGAACGTAATTCAGTCTTTTATTATTTATGTATTTATAGACAAATTTGGATTGAATTGGATGTTTGGAAGAGGTTTTTATTAATCTAACGTCATGTTATCGTGTAGGAGAATGAGTAAGCCCACACAATTATAAGTACGACTGAAAAAAAGAAGCAGAAATAGAATGACAGAATAGAAATAGAACAGGAATGAATACTGTTCTCAAACTTGTCCGATCAAAGATGAACAATTTGTAATGAAAAATAAATTCTATCATAAACAAATGAGAGAGACTTGATAGGGATTCTAACAAGGAAGTTATTGAAAAATGTCAAGGCGTTTCAAATTTCGGTTCGTTGTGTAGAATTGTTCTATCAGGACAAGGAACATTTTGGCGGTAACCCGCGGCACTCTCGACTTAAAGTGTTCAAACTGGACCACAATGTTGGCTCATTTTTCTACACACAAACCATCACAAACTAGTGTAAACTGTTCTTCAATTCTATTGTAGTTTTACGAAAATCCCCCCGGCAATGGTTAATTGGTCTTCCTAAAGGAAAATATCAATTACGGGGCTACGCGTGGATATCTTGGCACTGTTTGCAATATGTACACAAGCATCCGTGTAATTGTCTGCTTGGTCAGGCATTTTTGAACGTCAGTAAAAACTGTTGTATCTACAGAACGACGAACAGCTTAAAAATAAATGACATAAATGAGACTTGCGCCAGAGAGTGATATTGTGAAGAGTACCTTCTGACTGTGATGATAATCAACACGAACACACGACTCGGAATGCAATTTCATATTTCAAAGAATTATTATAAAATACTGTAAAGGAACTCCAGTTGAGATAAGAGTTTGAAATCTAAGATAAATGATCAAAATGGAACTGAGAATAAAATCAAGATTAACAATAAACAAATGAACCAAGAAAGTTATGAACGCCATACTTGTTTTATCTTTCCTTTCCTTTCATTTCTTTTTAATCACAGTTGAAATTAGATGTAAGACTACCTGCTTGACTAATAGCAGTCACAGAGAATGAAAAACGTCGTTAAATGGACGCGACTAAATCACCAAATGAGAATGGAATTCTAAGTGTATTTCACTAGAGGAGTCAGTAGGGATATACAAGCAAATGAACACAAAGAACATCTTCAGTCCAAGCCATTCGAATCATAACTATGGCATTTTATTCTAAGTAAACTATAACCTATGATATATCATAAGTACGTCACTAGGGGATGATGGATGTCCATTACTTGATCAGCGAGTTCTCTTACTTGGGCGTCTTTCCCTGGCGAGTTTTTCAATTACCCCTTGGTTCTTGGATCATGATTGATTACTGACGTGTTCTTCATTTTGTTCTGAGGGCAACACATTCTAGTTTTTTCATATCATAATTACTTAGCAGTCACTCAAGACAGATATACTTTTTTAATTGAAAGTTTGCAGTCCATATTCTAAGATTCCCGTTAGATTATTCTAATGAGTCGGACTAAATCATATTGTGAGTGCTCGATGCTTAAAAGAATTGCTATACATCATCAGTAAAGACCGAGCCTGACTGACTAGGATCAGTCCACATATAATCATATAGTGAGTGCTCGATGCTTAAAAGAATTGCTATACATCATCAGTAAAGACCGAGCCTGACTGACTAGGATCAGTCCACAATCCAATTCTACTTGTCCAACGAGCCCAAACTTCACACATTACCAAGGAAGCTTTACAGGCGTTTATTTCCTTATTGTAAGTCTCCTTTCTCATTTTGCTAAAAACTTGAATCATTTCCGTGATCATATTGATTCCAAAATACTTTTGCGCCAGCCCGTTCAAATAATGGAAATATGTCAACCAAACGTACGTATTCCTGTGTCGACACAAGTCTGGTAGTGTCGCACTAAACCAAACTACGTACCTGTACAACAACATCCGAGTTTTAAATATAAAAAAACGTAAACAAGGATCAAAATATTTCACTTCTAATATTCATTTGTTGACGGGAAAAGTTGTTCCAACTAAAATATTAAAAGATTTAATCCGAAACAGAGAAAAAATTAAAGTTTTAGAGTCATCCATTTTAATGATACTTTGGTGTTATATAACATCAATATTCATGGTGTTATTTTTTTAAAATATGAGAGTTAAATTTCTTGATTCAAGAGTTCACTAAACAATTGAGTTAAATAAAGTTGGACGTTGATAAACCCAGCGTATCGTTTGGGGAAAGGCAAATGTTTGATCAATAATATAGAAAAAAACAATATTTAAACTTATTATTTCAAAAGGAAAATTCATTAAACCTGTAGTTTGTTTATCAGTAAAGATTTGCTAATGAGACAAGTTATGAAATATTTTCTAATGACCCAACAATAGAGTTGAATTTTCTTTTTTTTGTTCGAGTTGGTTATTTTGGGAGGTGTACGTGTGATGTTCCACATGGATTGACGAGGCACCAACCACGTGGTATGGTTCTACAAACCGCCTATCTACCCGCAAAAGCAGGTAGCTCGATTTCTGTTCTTGTCAGCTGCACTTCGCCTTATCCAACAAACTCTAAAACTTTGCACGAAATCCACGACATTTAATTCAACTAAGTAATCTGGTATCAACATCACTAAAGTCACCACTGACAAAGCTACCAAATTCGGTTGTCACGTGACTCGACTATTCTTGTCCGCTTCTCTGGTTTCCTTCAGGAAATCTTCAAACTTCACTTGATTCTAATTATTACTTGCTATATTATTCCTATTAAAAGCTTTTTATTTAAATTTCTTTTGCCCCGCACTAATCAAGACTAATTCATATCAAAAGCTTAGGCAAGGAGTCAAATCGATTATAAATTAAAGAAAAATGACAATTTAGGAAGCTGGTTAATTTGTTCTCAAGTAAGTAGAATTAATGAGTTCAGCAAATGACATTATTGATAATAATCATTCCAAACCATGGATTTTCTAATCTTAATCCCAGCGAGGCATGTGGTGTACTAAAAGTAAGCGTAACCGAAAAAGGCAAACGTTTTCAACCGCAGTTTTTATTCACATTTTGTTCCAACCAAAGCCGTCCGGACTAGATAATGAGTCTTTGAGGTTAAACCTGCTAGATATCGACCTGCTAGATATCCGCGGTATTTTTCACTTATTAATAAAATTTGCGCCAGTCTTCCTTTAACCCCCCAAAAACGTTATTACAGTTCTCCTAGTAAGATCTCATTAACAACAGGTATTAGCAGTTTATGGTTTTGGACGACTGATTTTAATTACACCACAGGTAGGAATGGACAAAAAGGGATGAATGGATTGGGTTGAATAATGGCTGTCGTTCTTTTAATAACCAACTATATTTGTTGGTTTTTGTGGTTTGGATGGAAGTAAAATGGGTCGACAGATTTGATAATCCCTAAAGCCCATCACTCTCTTGTTCACACTGCTAACGACCTACTTCTAGCCAAAGGTTAAGCGTTTAATCCTGTAAGTCTGTTTTTATTTACTCAGTTTTCCACGAAAATCTGAGTTTTATTTTTGAAATTCACATTTCGTACTTATCACATTCGACCCTCCGCAAAACCTAACGAGCTAAATTCTCAGTAATGCGATCTGAGAATTAGCAGTGCCCTGACTTAGATCGAACCAAAGGTTGTTTAAGGTATCGATTAAAATGTGAACACTTTTTCCGCGGTGATCTGAAAGTCAATTACATAACGTTTGATGAATGTGTCCCATTTGTTTTGTTTGAACTGACCGGTAGGCACGTTCTCGCGGTACAAATCTAAATGTCCATTTGTTTAATTCTATTTAAACTGACGCCCGTCAGGCAAATCCTCAAATCTAAAATTCATGGTCTAACGTCTCTGAAAACAGCCTCATTTTCTGCGGGCCACTAGCTTTTAAGTACCATAAGACTTAAGAAAGATCCGATGTAGAAGCGCTCACGATAACTGAAAACACAAGGCGCCCAACAATAGGGGTGTCAGATACGTATGTGTATCACGAGGGGTATAGAAACCAAAGCGAAAAGCCTGGTACGAGTTTGTACCAGTACCGGCTATGTTGCCAGCATGATGGTCGGTCCTGATGGAGTAGTTGGTAAAACACCGAACTAAAATACCAAAGGTGTGGGTTCAAGTCCCACTCAGGGCACAGATATTCTCCTTTTTTATTCATAACGAGAGAAAACTCACTCGTGTACTCAAGACCAGCAGGGACATGAAGCAGACAATATTGGCACCTCACGTTTCGACAGTTAGCCCTTCTGATGTACTTAGTCATAGTTACCTACAGGGGACCTTCTCCCCTCGCCTTTTTGTCAGTTTTTTCTTTTAATGTCTATTCTTTTCTCGTTTCAGGTGTTGCAGAAGTACCAAGGTGGATTTTGATAGCGAATGCATGCGACACGACATAGCTAGCAT
>OCZR010028119.1:0-12313 GCA_900234385.1 Anemonia viridis
TGATGATGACACATGATGACGGTGTTGATGATGATGGTGATGTTGATTGATGCTGCTGCTGATGATGATGATGATGATACATGATGATATATGATGATGATACATGATGATGATACATGATGATGATACATGATGATGATACATGATGATGATGATGGTGATACAGGATGATGATACATGATGATGATGATACATGATGATGATATATGATGATACAGGATGATGATGATGATACATGATGATGATGATGATGATAATGATACATGATGATGTCAGTTTCATTGACACAAGGCGCAGTATTCTCAGCATTGTTATATATCGTATTGTGTTTCCAGATGGAGCAGTTTCTTCTCCTGGATCTACAGCTTGTTTTCCCTCTTGATTCATTAGATGATGATACATGATGATGATACATGATGATGATACATGATGATGATGATACATGATGATGATACATGATGATGATGGTGGTGGTGATGATGATGGTGATGGTGATACATGATGATGATGATGATGATGATGATGATGATGATGATACATGATGATGATGTTGGTGGTGATGAAGATACATGGTGATGATGATGGTGGTGATGATGATGATGGTGATGGTGATACATGATGATGATGATGATGATGATGATGATGATGATACATGATGATGATGGTGGTGGTGATGATGATGATGGTGATGGTAATGGTAATGGTGATGGTGATGATGATGATGATGATGATGATGATGATACATGATGATGATACATGATGATGATGATGATGATGATACATGGTGATGATGATGGTGGTGGTGATAATGATGATGATGATACATGATGATGATGATGATGATGATACATGATGATGATGATGATGATGATAATGATACATAATGATACATGATGATGATGATGATACATGATGATGATGATGATGATATGATACATGATGATGATGATGATGATACATGATGATGATGATGGTGGTGATGATACATGATGATGATACATGATGATGATGATACATGATGATGAATACATGATGATGATACATGATGATGATGATACATGATGATGATGATACATGGTGATGATACATGATGATGATGATACATGATGATGATACATGATGATACATAATGATACATGATGATGATGGTGATGTTGATTGATGGTGATGTTGATTGATGCTGACATTTGATGATGGTGATGTTGATTGATGCTGACATTTGATGATGGTGATGTTGATTGATGATGATGTTGATTGATGGAGATGATGATAACACTGATAATGATGGTGGTATTGAACATGAGCAAGAATCTCACTTCAGTCTTGGATAACTCCAGGATAACAATGACAATATACTGTTAGCTTAAAAAGTTTGTAAAAATGTTTTATTGTGATATTAAAGCAAATTTGAGCATTTGTTTGGCATTTATTTATAGTTAAACGTTTCACCCAACCGCACTGAATCAAGCACAAGCACTTATAACATACATCTGATAAACCATTAGGATAATATTAACCATATATAGATTATTGTTAAAAGCTCATTAATAATTCATAAGGCTTTAGTCTAACTTGAACCACCATACACGTCACGTGCATGGACCTTTATATCCGAAAATTCGTTACTGTTTGAGTGATCTTTCTATGAAGACATATCACATCATATAGAAACACCTAATAAACTAACAACTCTATCTTGAGACTGGCATGCTATCTTTTATGTGGGGAACGTTTTTGGGACTGACTGCACGACATTGACATATAAACCTCAACTGCGTGTGACAGTTAGATACAAACTTCTATTGATGTATAAAGGATGGCCCATGTTCGTGATGTGTATGGTCACTCCACTTCATTCAAAGGTTTATGAATTGTTTTGAAAAGGTTTTTAAAGTCATTTAAGAAACTCACAGCAGGTGTCTTATCAAGTATAAAAAACCCTCGGTACTTCACCTCTGGTTTTTATACTTGATAAAACACTGCTGCTCGCTTTTTAAATACATGTACTATACATAAAATTACTTATTCTAAATCATGTATTGACCAATTCCAAAGTTGAGCAAAACCCTGCGTCAAGTTGGCAGTGCAAAACATTGTGGGACTGTTAGAGGATATATTTCAAAGATGCTGGGTATTTTGTCCTCTTAAACAGTCCTGCCATGCCAACATAATCCAGTTGTTTTCTCAACTTTGGAATAGGTTACAGTCAAAAGAAAACACAGATAGACACAAGGTCAACTAACCGCCATTAAGATGTTAACTGTTAATTTGAGATGTTTAATTAATCTTGTTGTAATAGTAACCAATAGACCTCTTGCATTCCTAGTTGTGTATTTTGGAAGATGCATGCTGCCAGTTGTTTTGCATGGTTTGGCCTCCCACGTTGATGACACAAGCATGAGGTCTATTAGTGTGTAGTTATCAGCTGGAACATTACTCAACACTCTCTAACATGTGTGGTACAAAAATGTGCTTTAAAGCAGAACCTGGAAAAGCACTTTACTTGGAAGGAAGATGACTTATTGTCTTACTTAGAGTTGCTAGAATAATATATGTGCCTCAAACAAACTGATAAAACAGATTTCCATGCTGCAACCGTCATAGTGTGCTGATACTAAGTATACTATCGGCAATTCTGTACTTTGACAGTACTGTGTCGGCCATACAAAGTCTCTTGTTAGTTTCTATAAATGCGGCAGTGCAAATTAATGGCTGGACATATACTGTACACGACAATTAACTAGAACATAATATTGATATATATATACAGCAGTATAAGAGTGGCATTCAATAATTGCAATAATGATTAATGATAGTTACTTTTCAAAAATTTAACTTTTACAGAGCACAGTTTGCTCCCCTCCCTCCCCCCATAGGTGTGCATCCCCACCCACTCCTAGTGAGTCATCTGTTGTACCCCTCCCCCTATAGTGAGTTGATAACAGTATAAAAACACTTACATGGGATAATTGCACCTTACAAGTCAAAATACCCTGAAATCAGCTTATCTATTTATATTTTCTATTGATCTTTTTTTGACCTATGTTTGTAACATTATGTTTGTAACATTTAAACAAGGCACTTTTTAGACAATCATGCTGTTACATTTACATATACTTTGGAATATTCACCCCACCAAACGAAAAATTAAAAATATAATGTTCAAAAAATATAGAAAAAAACAACAACAATCCAAGTAAAAAGTGCCTTATTCTTAAATAATTTATTTAATATTTGTTAATATATAATGAAGGAGGTTATTCTATGAATCCTTTCACCCAGTTAATCAATAACTGTTGTATAAACAGGTTGAACTGGTTATCAAAACCAGTTTTTCAGGTTCTCCAATGCAGTTGAGAAGACTTGATAGAGTCTCCCAGACAAGAAAGGAAAGAGATCAGGTTAAACCAGTAATCAAAACCAGTTTTTCAGGTTTTCCAATGCAGTTGAGAAGACTTGATAGAGTCTCCCAGACAAGAAAGGAAAGAGATCAGGTTAAACCAGTAATCAAAACCAGTTTTTCAGGTTCTCCAATGCAGTTGAGAAGACTTGATAGAGTCTCCCAGACATGAAAGGAAAGAGATCAGGTTAAACCAGTAATCAAAACCTGTTTTTCAGGTTTTCCAGAAGACTTTACAGTATACTTTATCTCCCAGACCAGAGAGAAGGAAAAAGATGAGGAAAAACCATTGAGGATTCACATGTGATGAGCTTTTTCATTTGAAGTCATCTCCAGTATTCCTTGAAGTGTTCACAAAGGAGCCTTTCTTCAAAAAAGAAGTGATTTGGACTCCAACCCACAGTTCCTTGTCAGCAATATGAAACATTATTAAACTTTTGATTCTAGATTCTTTTCAATTCTCATCGTCTCATATTTTCTGTATTTTTTTAGCCAGGATCACAGGGTTGTCCTTGGTAATCTTAGCACGTCCTTCAGCCTTGTAATCAAATGTACAATCATGCTTGTCAGAATATCTGTGTAATCCACAAAATACGTTTCCACATCGACATTCAAAACCTGAAAAAGATATCAATAATTCATGGTTAGAGTACAAATATTATACCAGTGAAATAGATAGCCTAACTAACAAAATACTTGTAGATTTTTCCTGAATTCACTTGAATGATCACGGAAAAATGGTTTCAATTTGAGGCTGGCCTTGATAAACTAAAGAATCAAGTCCCGCCTCCCTTTGAATTCGGGAAAGATCTTTTAGGTGCTATTTCTCAGCTAACTAGACTATGAAGGTTCGCATAAAATGTTTGATAACATATCATAGTCTAACAATTATACACTTCTTTTGTTTGACTGCACAAGATTTCGAGAATGTCGAGATTGTTTGTTAGAGCAGAAACATCTACTGAGTTTACTTGTTTATTTAGTGCTTATGAAGTGCTATTTCATGGGTATAATACTTGCACTCTAATATTCATTTATTAGAGGCCCTTTTGTTTCAAGATATCAATAAAATTCAAACTTGAAGGTTTTGGTTTGGTAATGGGCAGGAATACTTACCAGTTAATCCAACCTTCTTGCGGCATGTGAAACATCTATTTCGTTTGTGTTTAGTTTTATCTTTTGGTTCGTCTGACAGACCAGCTTCAACATCAGCTGTTGGTTGTCTATCATCTTTTGATGTGGTATCAGTACTAGTAGAAGGTAGAGATGATAACACTGATGATGATGATAATGAGGCTGCCATTGCCACGGCACCTTCAACACTGGTATTGCTACTTGAACCTGGAACAACAAAGCATTATCAGGAAACAGGAACTGAAGCACAAAATTTGTTTTGTAACAATAACAACAGCAGCAACAAAAAGAAACATCAGCCAATAGCAGCACCAGCTGCGGCAGTAAGAAAAGCAGAACCACAAATAACAGCAAGAGCAACAATTAAACAGCAAGAGCAGCAACAATAACAGCAAGAGCAGCAGTAACAATAGCAGCAGCAACAGCAACACTAACAGCAAGAGCAGCAGTAACAACAGCAACAACAGCAGTATCACAAGAACAACAGCCGCAGAAGTGAGTACAACAGCAGGAGAGTGCCTTACCTTCAACACTGGCTGGTATACTACTTGAAGAACTAGGTGCACTCGTTGGTGATGACTGCTTTCGCCGTAAAACATCTTTAAAACATTTTGAGCACATTCCTTCTGTTGACTGGCTGCCATAGAAACCACAGCCGTTGCGGCATAATGCTGGTTGATTTGTCTCGTTTTCCATTTTGTTATATTCCTATGACAAGAACAAATAAGATATCAACATTAATTATATATTGAAAATTCCCCTTAACAAAGAATTTCTTGGTATAATTATTTAAGAATGTTTGTCATAGTGATGAGGTATAGACAACATTCTACCCTTACTGCAAGCAGAGACTTGATAAGAACCTCTGCTTGCTTGACACACATTCTAAAATCTTTCAAAAACAATTATTATAAACAAGTATATAAATAGATATACACCTAATCCAAGCAAATAAATATATTACTCAAGGGAATGACAAGTGGTGGGTAGAGAAAAACATACCAGATTATTAGTTATACCCAAAACAACAACAGCAGTCTCTATAAAGCTCAACAATAATGAAAACAAAAAGTAGAAAATCCACCTTTTTTATCTATCAGTTTCAATAATATGTGGTGGTGTTTTCCCCTGATAAATCTCTGCTGATCTTATTATATCAAAACCTGTACAACAATAAGATCTTTGTACATGCTGCAGTCTAGTGCTAGAGCTGGTTTCATTATTTGGTATTTCTTTGGTAAATAACTCAATTGAAATTTATAACATACAGTACATATAGACAAAAATATTAAAAGGAATCTTTTGCTAGGGCTTACATATTTACAGCTAATTTACGTCACACGTGACCAATAACTCGAATGTTTTGATTTGAGTTTCAGCGACTTCATTTGAAACTCCAATTCTCCGTGCTAACTAAGATCAAAACTCCGACCGCTCAAATAATTGTTATTTCAAGAATAAATATTTTCTAGCTGATACTTAGTGATGTGCATGGTTAAGAAGTGATTTGTTTTGGAAAATATTTCATAATCATGATAGCGGGTACAAAACCTAATTTTTAACTGAATTTTTTTGGAGTATCGGAGTCTTGATTGGAGATTTCAAATGTAACTGTGAAGTTTTGAAAACTACAATTGAAGTCTCCGATTTACTGGTCACGCCTGACGGAAATTAGCTGTAAATTACAATAAATAGTATATATTGAATATGTTGCATGTATAGAGTAACTAATTGCACTTTTTTCACATCCTTTTTATATACTTGTTTTTAATTATCATGCTGTTTTTTTTATCTATGAATATTACCATCCTCCGCCTCTTTGATTTTTGCTATTGTAGGTCCGATAAAAGTAATTGAAGCTTTTGATATTTCATTGCATGTATGGTTTCAGTATTTGGTACAGTATTTCTTTTTAGAAAGACATTGAGAACATTATTTAAAAGGCGAATAGTGGTATGATATGAAACTGAAAGTGAAATATTAGCCATGTGAACTCACAAAAAAATAACTTAAAATCATGATATTGTCTTAAATTTCTCGAATGATAGAAGTTCTTTTGAGTGATTTCATACTGAGTTGGTAGGTGAAAAAATTGACCTCTTTACCTTTGTACTCAAATTGCCCATTTCAAATCATGTCATGTTTACGTGATGGTCTCTGGAGAATTCTTTCTTTCAATATGAAGTAAAAAAATTCAGAATGATAAAGGAACAATTTTCCAGAGACCATCATGTAAACATCACATGGTTTGAAATGGGCAATTTGCATACAAAGGTAAAGAGTTCTATTGGTCAACTATTAGTTAGTATAGACTCTAAATACATTGTTCTCTCTCGTTCTTTATTGAAAACCTGGTAGTCATCTTCCTTCTTTTAACAGGTTTAATAAAATCACTTAAAAAATATGCTATTTTTGCTTTAGATTCCAAATACAATGTACAACTGATGAACAAAATGTCTCAGGACAATAGATTCTCTACTTTATTTTCCATCCTATAGAAATTAACAGTGGCTGTTTATCCATGTCTTAAAATAGATAAGCATATAGAAAAGTGTATAAATAATATAATGTATAACCACAGCTAACCTTGGAGAACATGAACTTTACTAGTGTTTGTGAAAGGTATTAATTGTAAATCAAAACAAGGATTATCTCGAGCTTCTTTTTTTGATTATATCCTGCGCTCAAGAGGTAGTAGAGTGTATATAATAATTGTATGCTGTGTTATACATTTTTTATTCAATTTAGCCCTAAGATAGCTTTCAAGCTAGGGATTCCATGCTGACCGTCAACAACATGAACTCATTGCAAGTGAATCAGATAGCCTGCATGACTACATATTGTAATATTCAAGATGGTTCACTCATGCCTGTTTACGTACAAATAACCTGGCATTCTACACATGACACATGACACATAGGTATATATGCCCTCGATGAACAAGAGCCACACATCTGTACAGTGCTAGATTTTGTAAAAACAAGTATGTGTACACTCATATGATAGTCATGGGAATTGAACTTATTGTTCCCATTGAATATATTCTTGGTAAAAAAAAATGAATGATCAAAAAAATAATTTTAAATTCTTAACATTTAAATTGCTATAGTAGGATTTTCAGTTTTAAGTTTTAGCGATGTTTAACAAGAATAATTTTGGCTGAATTAAGAATTATTTTTTGTTATTTGTCTGAGATTGGCTTTATAAATAGTAACATATGAACAATAATAAACCAGCTATTTCTTTAAAAAATTATTCTACAAAGCCAAAAACTGGACACAGTTCACTTAACCATACAAATAACTGAAGCATAAATCTTTCAAATCAATATAAATCACAAAAATATTCAAAATATGAAAAAAAAATTTAATTCATCGTCGATGCCAAAATTAATTCTTTAGTTCATCTTTTTTAATGCTACACACAAAGGCTTTTCAATGGGTCTAGAATGAAAAAAAGTTGGCAAAAATGATCTAAAATTATAGAAATATAATGAATGATAGAAAGGGATTGATTTTTAAGGGTTTTAAGAGACGAAAATGTTGTTAAAGGAAAAGTTTTTGTAATGATTTTGCCGTGAGGTGAAGAAGCTTTTGTTATATGACTCAGCAGGAAAGACAATCCTGGCACGGAAACTACAACTTCTACCTTTTAAAACCTCAATTCTAACAAAACCAAACTCACAAATCTTGATATTAGTGTATAGATTAGTTATTTATAGTTGAAATATTGGAGTTTTTGTGGTATTTATCGTCGAGAGAAAGACAAGCCGTGGTATTTTGGTCATGAACCAAGCCCTGCCAGTTCTCGCTTGAAATGTTTGTCGGGCAGCCGCTTAGAGGTTCAATAAAAACATATTTTTTCCCTATATCACAGGCATAAGCTTACCTAAACATACTGAACAATAAAACCAAGGAATATTTGAGTTATTTTGGAGGAAAAAGAAGGAAATCATGAAGATAAAAGGGTTGCTATATGAGAGAACGAAACAACAAAAGCAACAAATACAACCAGCGCCCCAAACTACCTCGATTAATCTCTTTCCTGGAGCCTTAAAAACAACAGAAATAACACAAAATGAAAGCAAAAAGCTTCGCTTACCTAAGAATTGAGTTGAATTTAATCCAAATTCTGTTTTTTGGCGACTTTTTCGGCCAAACTTTCAGGTATTTTTTGAGGTTCTCCCGGAAAATCGAGCAATTTCTCGTGTTTTTTGTTTGTGACGTCACAGATTTGTGTAATTATCTGTCAATCATTATGAATTAAGCGCTTCCTATTGGTTAATAAGACAATAGCAAGCCATAGTGACGCTAGTTTGAGACCCAAGCGAGTCAGCCTCACTAAACACAAAACAACAGGATATATACACCATATATACCTCCCTGATATACTCGACACGAAGCCGTGCAAAATATCGTTGTTGGGTTAAATTTATATGACAACAAAGCAAATGAAAGATTTTACTCACCTTTATGAATGGATGTAGGGTTTTTTTCTATCTTTCCTCCGATGAATTTTCACCTTTTTATACGCCTTTCCTTTGACTACGATTTCAATAAATCCTTCAAGCCTTTAAGGCTTATTTATATTTACTTTTATATTCTTTTTGCCAATAACGTGCACGACACAGCAAAACCACAAATGTCTGCAATCTCACATTATCGTATTTATCGTATCCGGCATATCAACTTCAATTATTACGTCACTAGCGCAAACATTTTGACGTCATAATTACAGTCTACTCCTTAGTGTTACGGATCACGTATCCATTAACTGTTACGTCATAGGCTTAATATAGTCTAACCTTGGCGTATAAGAGGCTTAGATTTCTAGAGCTTTCGGCTTGCGACACTTATCAAAGGAGATTTCAGATCAAATCGCATTTTATAGACGGTAAAACAAATCGTTCTTTCTTTGTAACATTTGAGAATATAATTATTTAATTTTTTGTATTGTCATGAGTTGTGGTATTGATTATCAGCCCCCTGGCTAGAAGGCTTATCGTTATGAAATAAATGGAATAATACGTGATGTTTTATCACGAATGATGAATGATTTTTTGGAATACAAAGTTCGAACTTTTAAAACAGGATTTCCGTATTCACTTTTATTTATTTATTTTTTAATTTCTGAAACATTTAATCCTCCTTCATCTCGTCATTTTGTACAGTGATAAGTTGCATGTACAACAATGTAAATAAGAGTGTAGCGTGCGTTTCCTGTCGTTAGATAAGTTAATCCCGACTGCTTCAATGATTTTTAGTAGAATTAGTTTTCACCATGATTCTGTCACGAGGTCGTCACGAGATCATTTCGAAACAACTTTCAAAGATCTTTGGACGGATTGAGAAACAAATCATACCGACTCGTGCGCGCACTTGAACACCATGTAACACGTCATGATGCTGTCAGCTACTTCAAGTCACGTGACCGTTACAAAAATCACGGAAAATAAAGCGAAACTGAAAAGATCTCAGGAGTAAACGCAAGGCAAGCATATTAATCAAAAATTTAAAATCATATAAAATTTTTATGTAGATTTCGATAATGGAGGGGTCTCTCAACATGGCTGTTTATTGTCACGTGACAAGTCTATTAACAAGAAGAGTTCGGCTGATACTTTTCTTTGAGGAGTTATTTTAATACATATTATCATTAATAAATACTAAATAGTTATTACATAAATACCAGATATGTAATGTAAATTATTTTCATTTAAGCCTTAATTAATTTTTTTTAGCACAAGACAAGACTTTAGTCTTTTCTCATTCTGTGTAAGGCCAGGAACTGGGACAGAATAGACCGAATCGGCTTGGGCGTAATGTTTTCCCAATTCAGTTCCTGTGAGACTAAGATTCATTGTTTGAGGTGTATCCATATTCATGTGTCTTCTCATGCGTAACCATTAAACAAAACAAATAATCCCCTGGGAGCTGAATTGGGAAAACATTACACCCAAGCTGATTCGGTCTATTCCAGTAAACTTTAAAATATACCTATAAAATACATATTTTGTTTCATCAAGATATGGGCTGTGGTGTGTGTATGCACAGAGTCTGGGTACTAGTGTATGAGATTAGAAAAATTCATCAAGACCAGAGTTTCGTTTGCTGGATGAGGAAAACCTCTCAAAAGAACCAAACCCAAAACTTGATGTACTCTGGAAAAAATAAAAGAGAAATAGATTAGAATGTTGCATCATGGTCTAGCTTGGGTACAAGGAAGATACCCAAAAGCTGTTTGTACCAAAACCCTTACAAACTACAAAAAATATGAGAGAAAAGATTAGAATATTGCATTATGGTCTAGCTTGGGTACAAGGAAGATACCCAAAAGTTGTTTGTACCCAAACCCTTACAAACTCCAACCATATGAGAGAAAAGATTAGAATGTTGCATCATGGTCTAGCTTGGGTACAAGGAAGATACCCAAAAGCTGTTTGTACCCAAACCCTTACAAACTCTAAAAATATGAGAGAAAAGATTAGAATGTCGCATTATGATCTAGCTGGAGATGAAGACACCCAATAGCTTTTGTATCCAAACTACATTGAGGTGCACCATCAAAGTTACCTTTTTCTTTTGTTTCGAGGAATCTGACCAAAGACTTGACACTAAAAATAGGAAAAAACTATTATTTATTTTGTGTTGGGAAATAGGAGGAATGGAAATAGGATGGAAGGGAATGAGATTTGCCTGAATCAACTTACAAGAATCTTTCTTTGATGAACTTTCTTCTTTTGATGGTTTTCTCCTCCATGACCCAACAACTATGTCATCATCATCATCATCGTCATCATCATCATCTTTTCCCAAGTGTCTCCCTGTTGTTCTAATATCTTCTGATGTGCGCAGGGGTTGTTTAGGATTGAGGAGATTATCAACAAGTGATCCTCTCTTTGAAGATGACGCTTTTGTAAAATAATCAGATTATAAAATTTATAATAATTATTTTATATAAGTTTCAAGCCTTAGCTGCTCTGCATGCACCCCCCAGGCATGCACCCCCCAGGCATGCACCCCCCAGGCATGCACCCCCCACCCATCCATAATCCCGTTCTCCAGAGGGCATGGCTAACAACAGGTGAATGGATGTAATGTTTATAAACACTACAATTATTATTGTTGTGACCATTTTAGCAATAAGTCCCAACCATAAAGGATTCTGGTATAGATAGAAGTATAAAACGTCATCATGGTTGGGGCTTTTAGGCCACTTTGCTTCATTGGATTGGCCAATAGATTTTGTGATTGACATTTCCAATGACAAGTTATTAACCAAAATAAACTAGATCATTATTTGTCCACTTAGGGGATCTTGGGGTACAACTACATCTTGAAATCTCTAGAGTTCTATATAAGGATGAAACAGCTGTGGTGTTGGTTGATCTGACAAGAGAAGCTAATGAGGAATGTTTTGTTATGGTCAAGCAACATGGAAGCTATGATATAACATGTACCACAAGAATAAAGTGAAGTTACCTTTGTACAAAACCTTGGCTACTTACCTTTACTTTTGTTGAAACTAGATCTTGGGTTCATAGTATCTCTTTGCTTGCTGTCTGTTCGTTTTCTTGATTCAACAATAATATCATCATCATCATCATCACTTTCTTCATCAGAGTCATCAAGATCTCTGCTTGAAGTTCTTCTCATTTTTCCTGAGGTTTGAGTCTTGCTCTTGGTTGACGATTCCCCTGTGTTCGTTTTACCTGCTAAGGACCTCCCATATGTAGAAGATGATGATGATGATCTGTCTTTGGTGTGTGACATAACTAAC
>OCZR010028509.1:0-20876 GCA_900234385.1 Anemonia viridis
TAGGTAATTTATACACCGTAAAGAAAGAGAAAACTTACTGACGTTTCCGACGCTAGTCCTTCGTCGGAGTAAAAGGGTTGTTTGTAAAAGCTAGTTTGACAGGAAAAAGCTCACACAACAGTATCATGAATAAAATTAAATGTTAAGCTTCACACTGTAATGAACTGAACATTCCTGAGTTTAATTTAGTTACACTTGTCTACTCAAAATCCATAAGCTGTTCAGCAACTAGTGCTTCTCCTTTACATTCAACTATAAAAATAATAAACATAGGAATTAACTTTGATTACTATTCTTAAGAACAAATAATGTGCCCAAGCAAGTGTGACGTACGTATGACTGCTTCAAGCCTGAAAACATTTTTAGGCTTAAAACAAGACTTGTTTGAATCCTGTTTTAACTCTAACAATTTCTTCAGGCTCCCACACACACAAACACATTCACACTTAAGTACTAAATCCGATGACCAGTGTCATTTCTTCTAGGGATAATTACCTCCTTCATTGATGGTGTGGGCATTTCCTACTTGACAATCTTTCAAACTTGCATTTTCCTTGATATATGCATCATTGCATATGATGCTGCCTTGAATATTGCACCTACAAGCATCAGATTGTTAATCATAGACATTATAACTGTTAGCTGAGAATAGATGGAGTGCCAACATCTTTCAATCAGCAGATTCAGCCAAACAGAAAGAATGACCACCAAAACTGTATATTAACAAGACTCAAACTCCAAGATAAAACAAACTGTAATTCATATAAAACTAACTGCTTGCCTGATGAAATTCTTTTTCAATCAACTTAGTCGTACATAATTTCTTACCCATCTTTGATAGTGACATGATCCATGATTACAGAGTTTGCTATCTTGACTCTGTCTCCAATCGTTGTGTGTTTACCAATGACTGATCTCTTCACAGATACTTTCTCCCCAATGGACACACTTTCATCAACCATGCAGTCATTGCCAACCTGAAACATTATTCTTAGACTAAATTTAAAAATGTACATTCATTGGCAATATTAATAGAATTGATTTTCTAGTAAACATAAGATATACTGTAAGTTACACTGTGAAATTCTGAATGCTAAAAAGCATGAAATGGAATATATGACATGTAGGGTGAGAGACAAGCGATCTATCTGCTACGCTACCTGTGCTTCCCTTCGATTTTGTACAGTATACTTACTTTTATTTGAGGGGGTGTCTGCATGGTATAACAATAGACACCCACCAGCTGGATCCAACCCCTGATGGGTAAGAAAAAACTTATACTGTATGCAAAATGTAAAGCCCAGTTTTGTGGGCAACATATACTCCCTCATACATTATAAAATTCCTCAAAAAGTCACTTACCTGCGACTTTGGTTTGATGACTGCCGAAGAATGGATTAGAGGAATTTCTTTGGAAGATAATTCATTTAATCTTTTGGGAATCTATAAGAAAGAAAAATCTTATTCTTTCAAAAAAAAAGTTCAAGGGATTGTACTACATGTAAGATTTCCTTGGTTTCATGTCCCCACTGGAAATGTATTAGCATGATGTCATGCAGTATAGAGCAGTTTTCGAATGACTGTGATAATGGCAAGGTCATGGCACAGCAGTGTTACGGCAGAAATTTTGAATGTTTTTATAGAAATCACTGAATTGACACTGACACGGCACAGCGTGGTATGTTTCACACTCGTACGAAATCTGCTCTAATGTCTTCTTCCCATTGACTGCTCTTACCAGTCTATTAGCTTCCATGTACATCTGTAAATTATTTGCACGTATACACAAACCAGACTCCATGACGTATGCATGACACCTAATGCTACTGCAATGACCATTCTCTGTGGTGCATGAGCTTCTCCAAGATGACAAATCTCGAACAGCAGTAGTAATGTCATCTTCTATAGCAAGGCTTAAAAGATCTGGAAACAGACCATGACGAGATGATAATTTACAATTTAATACAGCTTTTAACTACTTTTTGTTACATGTACTAGGTATTTACAGTATTTACCAGGTTTTGAATCATCGCCGACAACAGACACTGATCCAGTTTCAGGTCCAAGAATAGACATCTTTTGAACCTTGTTTTGTTTTTGAAACTGTTTTTTCACTAAATGAGGAATGAGTTCTCCCTTGACTGTACTAATTGATCTGCACAAAAAGAAATAAAATATAATTAACTGATTGATCACTGTGTCTGCAGAAAAATTAGAACTTTGATAACATCAGAAACTTTTTAGATTCCTTCAATTAAACTTTGCTCAGTGCCCTGTTGTGATTTAATGAGAAGAGCTTTCAATAGAAGGTGGCTACCGGCGATTTTTTGCAAGCTACTTCTGCCTAAACTGCCGTCTACTTTTGCCAAGTCACCCTCCAAATTGTACCTGTTAATGCAGATTCACATACGACTACTTTAATACATCAGCCATGTACTTATAATTTTATTGAAAGCTCTGAATGAGGTAAGATATACAGTATATACCTAGTTTGCGCAAGATAATCAACAGTCCATTTTTTCATGAAGTACAGGTGACCATCCATCAGATTGGTTACTATGTTTATACATGGATATCTGAAAATGAATGTTGATTTCAAGGGATCTCATTAGCAATAGGGACCTTAAGCTTTACAAAATCTATGATGACAACGTCAACTGGAAGTTTAAATAACTACTTGGCTTCGGGTTCTCACTGTTTAATGGAGATTTCATTCAAAACATTGTTAGTAAAGTCAAATCATCCACATGGAAGACAGACTTTGAAGGCGTGAAAACCAAAAGTGAGATATTATTTGCACTTCCGGTTGACGTCGCCATCGTAGATTTTGGGACACCAAATAACCAGTTTGTTTCAAGACCTAGGAGCCTAATAGAATGGATCAAACAAAAATTTATAAAATTATTTATTTATCACTAACATCCAAATATAAGCCCCTCCAAAAATCAATAAAATATGACTCAGTCTGCTCTTTTCATTACTTGAACAATAATACAAATCTATCAATTTTAGACTTGTAATACCTTTTGAGTAAAGACTTTTTAACAACAAGAGTTTCTTCTAAATCTGCTCCAGGAGCAAAATAAATAAGCCTGTTTTCTGCAGAGTGAATGCCAGTATAATCACAATGATCTGTATTGATAAAGAAAATAGATTGTTAGTTTATTACAAAAAATATGTGTTTGCTACTGCCAGGTGATCTCGATTTGACAGCTCATCAATATTTGACCAATCAGCGCGCGTTTAGATTTTTGGTCAGGCGGTCCATCAATAAGAACTTGTTGTGTCAAAATTTTGAACGTTTTTGAAGAAAAAAGGCCAAAGTACCTAAAAAAAAAGTAATTTCCAAGAGCAGTACTTAACTCAATGGCAGGGTAAATAAATATTTTGACAAGTGATTTTACTCTTGTTTTCTTTTACATGTCAATGTTTTGAACTGGAATAATGGACCGCCTGATCAACTAAAAGAATGCATTGTACGTGTTTTCCGAGATCACCCGGTGAGGCAATAGGAGAAGATATGTAAAAAAGGCTTTTAAACGACCTAATAAAATTTGTAAAAATTTTTAAACTTGATACTGTGAGAGTATAAAATAGGTATGCAAATCATTTTATTGTTTTTATTTCTCGTAACAGTAACCTGTAGTTTGAATTTTCTTCTTCTTTGCTTTTGGATTTGCTGCTGCTTCCCTATCAGCACTGGTCTCTGGTATAGGAGCTAGGAGTGCTGTTATAGATGCATCATAAGTCCGATGAATATCAGCAAGACAATGTAGGGGAACATCGGTGATAAGGTCACAGCTTACTAACACAATGTCTTTCTGGGGATTAATAAATAAATCATTAAAATATATAACTAATATTATTAAGGATAAGTATATATGGAAAGAACAAGGGCAGAGTAAGAGCAGGACAAGGAGAGTATAAAGGGGTAGTTTTGTTACATGTACCTGTCCTGGGCACATTCAGGGGAGTCCATTGTTACACTGGACACCCCTCAAATAATTTAAGTACAAAAGTCAGGTCAGGATAATATTGGTGACATCACAAGATCATCCCTTTTTCATTCTTGTATTTTCAAATTCCTGTATTATTCACCCCTGCCTGAGATGAGATGAATGGATCTTTATCAATTTATATATCTAATATTATATTATACACTCAATTTGTACCTCTATTTTATCTTTAATGTGTCTTAATGAGTCTGCTGTACCCATATCTTTGTCATCTGGTATTGTGGCAAATTCAAATTTCAACTTCGGATTGTTACAATATGTAGTAAGCACTTGAGATATTTTGGTTGCCTCTGACTCAAGGACTATAACAATTATTTCTAGAAAGAATCAAGAATAAAAAAGAGTTTAGTAAATGTACATTGTTATAAAGCACCTATCAGTGCTTTGCCCCAGGAGGGGAGGGGGGGGGGGCAAACCATGGGAAATTAATTTCATGAAGCTCTATCTGGGAAGGGATTTTACATCCACAATGGTGGAAAATTAACTCTTGGAAGAGAAGACACAGTGAAAATTTGACCCTTAATGGAGACCCAAGGTAGAGGAATTGGACATTTGACAAGCAGAAAATGTCAAAATCCCCTGGGGTTGCTCTTCCCCCCTAACCCCATCCCCCATCCTGGGGCAAAACATTAGGTAAATAATTAATAGTATAAATTTTAAAATTAAAAATGCCTGGGATTGTAATCAAATGCATACATGTACAGTTTACTAGTGAAAGTGGTGAATCATTTTACATCATGTACACTCCTACTTATTTATTCAACATT
The DNA here is from genome assembly GCA_900234385.1 of Anemonia viridis. NCBI lineage: Eukaryota > Metazoa > Cnidaria > Anthozoa > Actiniaria > Actiniidae > Anemonia > Anemonia viridis. The sequence goes on from OCZR010028509.1 coordinate 4,784, forward strand.
ACCTTCAAAGCCTGCTTTTTCCAACAGATTAACCGGATACCATATCAGAGGCATGTTCCCCACGTGCAACAAGGCTTTGGGGATCTTGTCTGTGAGAGGGTACATACGTGACCCACTCCCAGCGGCTAAGATCACAGCCTGAAACTCCGCCATTATAGCGGATGTTTAATTTAGATCTCTGTAAAACAATCACTGAGTGCTCCCTATAAAATCATCAGACTTTGAAGAGATTTTTTTTCAAAAGAATCCACCATTTTACTTTTGATTTTTCGAATTTTTCGATTTTCTAAATTTTTCGGCGTGGCTGCAAAGCTTTTAGAAATACAGCTGGTTTAGAAAGCGAAGGCTCAGAAACAAAACTCCAAAGGTAACCCAAGCACTCGACAAAAACCATGATATTTTTGTAAACTACAGTACATGCTTTGCGCAACCCGCATTTCCAACTTTTGGAATTTATTTTATATATGTTCTGACTAACATAGGGATTTTCGTCTGAGCTATCTAAGGAAACGATTTTTTTTTCGTTATATCAGTACTTAGTTATTACATTCTAGATTTCTACAAAATTATATGTAAATAATATATTTACGATTAATAAGTAAAGCATCGGCGTTATTTATTTATTTACAATTGATGAGTATTGCACCACTAAGTGCAACACTCTAGTAAAGGAACGATTTTATGGATCAACAGGTAAATGTGCCCTGACTTGTCGCTTCGACACCACAGGAATCCAAAAGCGGTGCTCATTAACTTGTCAATCAAAACTGGTTGTTTATACTTGAGTCATTTTTCAGGAATTTTCTGGATAACGTTGGGCAAGCTTAAAATGAGACATTGCATATCGCTAAAATAGCGTGCCGTGATTATTTTTCTATGTGAATGATCCATGACAATGAGAATCAGCTGATAAACAGCTCATGCACGATCTGCAGGATATACATAATCATCCGATACCATGCCGGAAGTTCTCACGCCAATAAATTTAAAACGCGCCTGTCACGTGAGTGGCGTACATGTTCAGCGAGGTAGGCTGACTGCAGTAAATTATGATATTTATAAACATCACGAGATCTACTGATACACACTGAACTGGGACACTACAGAGTTATCTATACATATTATGAAATCTTTTATTTGATATTTCTTTCCTGAAAATTTCACCCTGACATCCATGCAATCGTACGACCACAATCTCTGCTTAATGGCTTGAGGCGCATCCGGTAATACTAGGAGAGCTGTCCTGCGGTTATCCGGCCGGTTCTGTTGCATGTGTACAAAGAAACTAAAAGACCTGGCTTTACTTTCGTAGTTCTTTATTTAATCAGAGCTTGAAGTGCTGTACTCGACGGTCCTTAGAGAATTTTTTTCCAATAGAACGATTGTTTTGAACAACTTTTATTATTGGATTGTCCCTTACTGATTTTGCAAAATGCGTATATCCAAAGTGAAGTGCAAAAAGGTCGTCCAGGGCTCAAAGTGGAGAAGATAACGACTGCTTGTAACTTGATATGATAGAAATAAATACAATTTGCAGATATCTGATCACCATCAGCTCAGAGTGCCATACAATTCGGTAGTAGCCCAGTGAAAATATGGGAAATGCGCATGGGGGCTGCATACGGCGAGCTTTGAATTAAATAAATGACATGCACAATTCTTCTGAAGACTGCGGAGAATTCGCACTATAAAATTGGCAATTTTGAAACAAATGAAACAAAATTTGACATTTTTTAAAACTGGCAATTGGCAAGTTATAAAATCAATCACTTCACCTGGACGTCTGAAAAACAACATGAACTGTCAACTAGTTATCAGCACCTCCGATAGAGTTGGTACAAACTTGCGGTTGTTTATATACACACTATGTATCACTAAATTGTTTACGCTTGGGCCAGTTTTATTCTGATTGCGTTTGCTTGACTAGGAAAGCTGTTTTAAAAATCTTGTTCGCTTAAATTTGTGCCTAAGTTTTTATTATGCCGATATAACAGCGCTCGGTTTCTCGTTATTCTGTTCTCCATATGACACACATTGCAATCGGTTTAATATCCCCGGCTAATCCGTTTCCAAGTTTTGACCTGATTTTCCGTGAGGCCTTGAGATGCCAACAGAGGGGAGTATTTTGTTATTTGTATTTTTGAGGCTTGTCACGTTTTTCATGCATGAATAATAGCTGACTTAGCTTTTAATTTTAAAAAACAATTGAACTTTTTTCATTAGTGACATGCGAATTAATTCATGCAATCAGAATGAGATTCACGTGTCTATCTGGACTAGGTCATTTCAAACTTTTAATCGTTTAAAAAAATTTTCCAAAAAAATTCTGCAAAGGAAATGAAACGCATTCTTTTACCTACATGCTTGCGAAAATTGATATAAGACTAAACGGTAAAGCTGGAGACTTACAGTCCGTCAAAGATGCAACCATTGCTCGATACAAACTCCAAGAGTTTGATGCATATTTTTGTTCAGAAAAAAAAACTATCCTAACACACAGATTTATTTAGTCCTGAGAAGCTCACGTGCATTTATTTTTAATCATTTTTATTGTTAAAACGTGTTAATTTATGCAAATCTTGACGCAAATTTATCCCATGAGAGATTCGAGCATGTGTGCGTGAACAGCACGTGGACAAACCAATATCCGATTGGTTGAGGTAAGATCGTGCGGTGACGTCATTTTACTTATATATTGAGCAGACCACCCAAATATATTTTATCATTTCCACGAGTTGGATGATTACAAGGTAAGGAACTATATGTAGAAAAGTAATTTTTACTCACTAAAGTAAGTTTAATTAATTTGAAAGTCAACTTACTGTATACTCTGTATTTTACAGTGCTCTCTTTTAGATTCATTCGTTAACTCTTACGTAGTTTACACGACACACAGTCCTTCAAAAATTCGCCATGAGTTTAAGCGACAAGAGAACAGCCACCGACAGGGTATCAGTCTTGGACAAATATTCGAAGCTCGACCAAGGAAAAAGGATTCAAGCTCTGTACATCTGGATAGATGGAACCGGTGAAGGAATACGTTGTAAAACAAAAACCTTAGACAAGATTCCAGAAAATATCGACGAGCTTCCCATCTGGAACTTCGATGGTTCGAGTACTGGACAAGCCGAGGGGTTCAACAGTGATACCTACCTTCATCCCGTCTCTACCTTCAAAGATCCTTTTAGAGGTGGAGATAATATCTTGGTTCTTTGCGAGACATACCAGTACAACCACAAACCCACCAACACAAATAACAGAAAGACCTGCTTCGAAGTTATGGATAGTGAGAAAGTCAAGGTACAGTTTGCTCAACTTGCACGCCATGTTGTGTGCGCTGAAGCTTGTGATTGTTGGAAAAGTTTATAAAATGTCCAAAAACCCACCACCTTATGCTAGAAATCATTGAAAGTATTTATCAAATAGCAACCCCATCTTACAAACTATCAACAACTAATTTCATGAAAAAGTAAATAGGATATTGAACCGTCAGAATCGCCCTTTCAAGCTTATCAAATTTTATGAATATAAGCTTTAATAGCTTAACTTGCTTCATTTCGATTTGTAAAAATATTTATTGAAGGCTAAAAGCGTTTGTATGACTTAAATAAGTGTTCTAACTATGAAATCATCTTTCTGGAAGACGGACATTTTTTCTCGTGCGGGTTTCAGTGTAAAATTCGCGGCAATAAGGATAAGAAGAGTTTTGGCGGGGAAATGCTAGGCTGGTTCGATTTGATTCCAAACGCTAGTCTTTGATTCGAACTTCGGTTTCACTAAAACCCAAGCCGTTTTAAAAATTCAGATTGTTTGGGATGCTCTTAGAAAAACCCACAAAACGGCGTGTAAAACCTCAGGATTTGAAGGAAGGCAGCGTTGTTTTTGATTTATAAGCACCAAGTTCAAAGTACAACCGAGTTGTAGATTTTGTTTTGAAACTAACGATGAAACGTACTCGCATATATAGAACTTGATAAGACTTCCCTCTTCTTGAAGAATTACAAATCATTCTACCGTGCTTTTAAAGAAAACATATTGTGCTTGATTTTCTTGTAAGATTTATAAGTAAAACATATAACAAACATTTTTTCGATAGCTCTATTATTATTGCCATGCTACCAGCGCATGATCACTTCAGGCAAGTTATATTACATGCGCGCTAACATGAACAGTCACTGGAGTACAAAGTCCAAGTAAAAATTCCTAATTAATATTCTAAGAGTATTTTCCCGAAAACGTGTTTCAAAAGGGAATTTTTTGATATTTTGTTTATAAAATGTGTACTGCTTTCGTTTCCTGATTCAAGAACATTCGCGCTGTCGTTGATATTGCATCATTCGTCTGAACGTCATGCTTCAACTATAATTTATAAAAAAAGTCGAATAACCCCTTTAGAAATAAATTCGCTTTGAAGTTTGTAATTCTCCAGTCACATCAACTTGAGAATCTTTCAAAAAGACCTACATATTATTTTGATTTATAAAATTAAAGCTATAAGGGATTCAAATGTTTTGAAGAAGGTTCTGTATCCTAGCAGTTATGTGTACATGAAAATCTTAGCACAGACGAACGGAATGTACGTCACGACCAGTTTCTTTGAATTAATTTTTTCCGTATTCTTAGAATTAAGGGCATAATTCTGAAAAGTAAAGGAAATGTTGATTACAGTGACGTCTTATCACCTATTTTTAGTCAGTCATGGGAATTTTATTTTCTTCTATTAACAAAAGAAATTAAGTTTGACTAATATAACGTTTTTCTAATTACAATATTGTTTTCATTTTCCAATCTAGAAATCCAGACCATGGTTCGGAATCGAACAAGAGTACACACTACTTGATCTAGATGGCCATCCATTAGGCTGGCCCAAAGGTGGCTTCCCAGGACCACAGGGACCATACTATTGTGGTGTTGGAACCAACAAAGTCTTTGGAAGAGAAATTGTAGAGGCACATTATCGTGCATGTTTGTACGCTGGAATTAAGATCGCTGGTACTAATGCCGAAGTAATGCCTGCTCAGGTAAGAAGCAGTCACAGCCCACTATAATTTGTTTTTCTTGCAAGAAAATGCCTTAGTCTTGCAAATACTTGATTCAAAAGTTATGGCGAAGAACTTTCAATTCATTCATTTGAAAAGCAAGCAAATCAATTGTCAAGACTTGCTCAGAGTTGATTTTATACTTAGGAAAAACTACCCAGTTTAATTTATGTGTAAAACCTTAAAAGAACTGTTTATTTTTCAAGGCTTTTCTAAATCTAAATTATGTTTCTCCTAACAGTGGGAATACCAAGTTGGTCCATGTGAAGGTATTGAGATGGGAGACCACTTGTGGATGTCAAGATACATCCTACACCGTGTAGCTGAAGACTTTGGTGTTGTCGTTACCTTTGATCCCAAACCAATGCCTGGTGATTGGAATGGTGCTGGTGCTCACTGCAACTACAGGTAAAGCTTTACCCCTTATGATTATTACACTTTAATTCACATTTCCATGCTTCAGTTCTGGTCAAACACAAGGCATTCAGTCAAGAATATTTCCAGTTTAGAACCATGGTCCTAATTATTATTTTGTTTGCAGTACTCTGGAAATGAGAAACGAAGGTGGTATGAAAGACATCTACGAGGCCATTAAAAAGCTAGAAGAGAACCATGATTACCACATCAAGAAGTATGACCCCAACCAAGGGCGTGATAATGCTCGCCGCCTGACAGGCAGACATGAAACCTCAAGCATAAATGAATTTTCACATGGTGTTGCCAACCGTGGTGCAAGTGTAAGGATTCCTCGTCAGTGTGCCGAGGATGGTAAAGGATACCTTGAAGATAGAAGACCATCGTCCAACTGTGATCCATACAGTGTCACTGAAGCCATTGTCAAGACCACCATCTTGGACTATACAGAATAAACTTCAAAGAGTTCTTCCAAGTAGCTTTAGAGATCATGCCGAGAGGGACAGTTATTGAAGCACAAATAGGGCTATAGTACTTTCAAGTTCAATTCTTACACATATTTATGCCTAAACAGAAGTTGAGATTCGGATAATAAAGATTTGTCAAGTCAAATTTTCTAAAATTCTAGTGGCTTCACAATCCCTGGGGGATTTTATTCTTGAAATTTTATATTTAAATGGTGACTGGCACTTACACAAGAGCGTTCTCTTAACATTTGGCATTTTTATTGGTTTTACTGAAAAACAACTAAAAGAGAGCAACTGCAAAGTTAAAGATTATGTAATGGCAATACACTAGCTTTAATAATTCTTATTTAATCAAATTATATCTTCATTTAACATTTTGGTTACGGATTAGAAAATTGGGATATTTTGAATTTTACTTTTTGTTTTTTTAGTATTTGATTTTGTTTATTATTAGTTTGTGTTTTGTTTCTATAGCACTGTCATTTGATTTAGATTGTAAATAGATTGGATTTTCAAAATAAACATAGAGAAGTATAAATTTAAATGTTGTCAGTAATTTGATATATGGGCTGCCGAGGGTGGGTTTATAATATCTTGGAACAAGCCAGGGTTGGTTGATTATGTAGAATGTTCCAGCAAAGGTCCATGGAATTTAGAGAATTTGAAAATGGAGTACTGGATGTCTGGCTCAACTATCGACCAAAATTAGATTGTCAGCAATAAAAAATAACAATAGTTATAAGAATCCAAGCTTTTTTTAGGTTTTGAAATATTCTTTTTTATTACTGGTACTTATTATTATTTGCACCTATTTCAAAAATGTTGCAACAAGCCAGGACTTGTTTCATCCATGAAGAATTTTTCATTACTGGTCGGACTTCAGAAATCACTCGAAGCATAGCTGCTTCAATTTAAATGTTTGTTTACGGGTCACAAACCTCGCAAACAGAAACCAGTGCTTTTCCGTTTCTCTTTGAGCTCTTGGCTTGTTGCTTGAGGCTTTTGGTTACGACAACGTTTTTTGAAATAGGTGTATATTGATAAAACATTTCAATGACAGGAGGCACAACAACAGTCTTTCCCCTGGGCAACTGAATTCTTTTTCATGTAAATCCGATTAGACCAAATTCAGACCTGTTATGGCTGCCATCACATGATGGAGCAAAGCCTCCATAGTGAATTTTTTTTGAGAGATTTATAAAAAAAATTAATTTTGTGCAAACTATAAAAGTTCTCTTTTAAATAGTAGCAGTTTCAAGAGGTAGAGTGAAATAAACGGATACCTCTCTTCACAGTGGCCACCTCTACCCCATGCCAGCCGCTAGGAAATATTGTTCTGGTTAGCAATGAGTTCATATTCATACACAAGCCACAATTGTGCCTGATGTTGGTCAATTTTTTTAAAAGGTTCAACCATACATGTATTTCAAAGCAGTGAAAATCTTGCCTTGGCAATGGCACTGTCTTTATATATCTAAACATAACTTTTGAACATTAACATATTGCACTCAAATGAACAAGCTGTATGGCCAGCATATGCACACATATATAGTCCTAGTTTCTGGGCTAGTGTCATTTAATTTTTGCAATGACAATTGAGTAATAATTGTCGTGGCAATTGCATAATAACTTTATAATATTATAGTGCAGATTTTGTATAAGTTGGAAAAGTCATGGCACGGTTGCAGTGCCGACTGCAAAGAATGTCAAATATTTCTATACATGGAATGGCACTGACATAATCACATACCAAAGTGCTGTCTGCTCTCATCCATGAAAAGCTGTATCTGTCTTTCTATAGGCTGCAGGTGCAGTCAATATTTATACTAGACCTTTATAAGGTTAGGTTTTTATACATATCTTCAGGAACTATAATTTTAGTCATCCTTAAGTGGTGCACAGAGATTCAAACTATCCTCATGAATATAGAAGATATTTCAGCGCCTCTTTGTTCCTCCAAATCCTGTATTACAAAAAAAAATTTAGTCCCCCTGAAATTATCTACTCTCAAGCACAGTTTACAAGGGGGAAGTATGATCCCCTTCAATTGCCCTATTTCACTTTGCCGTCACAGGTTGTTTACATGGACAAGAATGATAGGAATTTAGGCGAAATTTTCCTTTGTTTGGGATATTTAATGCAATAGGTATCTGTTTTCACCTTTCCCCATCTTATTGACCACATTTTATTGTGATTTCATTCGTTTTGCTGCTATTTTGCCCCCTCTGGCAACAATGAGCCTTAGCGTTTAAACAATAGTCGCATTGTTTTGATGTGACGTCATAGTGAAATAGGGCAATTAGGAATCTTGTAAATGACATCAAAGCAGTTCCTCTTTGGGACAAAAAAAGGAATTTCAATATCCTGAGAATTGGAAACAAATTCTCCCAATTGAGTGGGCCACTTAGGCGAGAGGCAACCAAGTGCTCACTGCTAACATGCCACCTGAGCTTCCCATATTGGCATATTATCATGGGATTCTATACCTGATGCAGTTCTTGAACCTGAACTAGAACTTGATGGGCTAGACCTTCTATGGGTGCTACCAAAAGTTGATCCTGAACTGCCTTGATTAGAAAACCAGCCTGTATTACCACCACTACCACCAAACCAGCCTGTATTGCCACCGCTACCACCAAACCAGCCTGTATTGCCACCGCTACCACCAAACCAGCTGTTTCTACCACCACCACCAAACCAGCTATTGCCATAGCCTCTATTGTATCCAGAACTGGAATAATATGGGTCATGGTGGTAATACCCAGACCTGCCATATCCTCTGAAATTTAATTATAGTATACGTAGTGGTTATTTAATAATAGGTTTAAACAACAATTTTACATTGGGTTTTCAGATAATAATCATCTTTTTCAATTATTTCATCAACCAGCATGCAGTGCTTCTAGATTTTTAACATCCCCCCCCCATTTTGTTTTTAATTTCCTTTTAAGATTCTCAGATTTTGGTATTTTCCCCTAAAGGTTTTGGGGTTTTTAAGCACCCCACCCCCACATAGCTAACCATATAATATCCAATTATCAAATTGATAAGTATAGGGTTCCCATAGTATGACTATATTACAGTTACAGAGAGAAAAATAAGTCAGAATATCTTCACATACTTCTAAAAGCACAGGAAAAAAATTGTTAAGTCATTTATTACCTTGAGGATCCAAAGAGATATCCTGCTAAGCCTCCTGTACCAAATCCTAAAAGAAGGAATGAATTATTCATGATTTTTTTCGGGTTCTCTAAATCAGAATTATTATTTTTGGCTTCCATCAATTAGATTTGCATTAGGCATACATCTATTGTGATGTTTTCTCGTTCTATTTTTTTTTACAAGAAAAAGTTCTTTCTGTTGGTGTGAAATTGCTCGCAGTAGTCTAAACTTTACAACAATTTGAGCGGCACAGATACAGTACAACGCTGAACTCATTTTCATGAACCAAATGCATTACAAAAAATGGATAATTAGGCAGTATTCTTTGATGTCATTAGGTTCGGTTCATGGAAAGTACGGCATTTCATACAGGCCTAACTTATTTAATAGTAATATTAACAATTTATAAAACTAATCTATACACATACCTGACCAGAATCCACCAAGACCACTGGAGCTGCTTTCTGATGAGCTGCCAGTGTTGGTTGTGTATTCTCTCTGATCTGTTCATCACAAATTAAAATAATTAAAAATGCATAAATTAATATAATAATCAAGTAGACATCAAAATCAATATGCATCAAGAAAGAGTTTGTGAGGGGCCAGGATTGTTTTGCGCTCTATGCAGTTTACACTAAATCAAATTCAGTGCACTGCCTCTAGCTTGCACTTTAGTGCAGTCTGGAGTCCCACCAGGCTTGTGCATGGTGCAATTTTGTCAATGAGTGGATTAGTAAATATATATGGTTCTCTTTTGTGTTTCAAGGGGTTTTTCTTCAACATCAGAATTCTCCAGTTTTCTTCAGTTTTCCAAAATTCTGATTTTACCTAGTTGGAGCTTAGCTGTAGCTTAATGTCAGGTGTCTCCTTCTGAATGCACCTCCCTGTAGTAATAAGTAAATAATTCCTTACCTTGCATATATTCTGGTCTGAACCCTGGAGGAGGTGGTGTTGAATATGTGCTGCTTTGCTGAGATGCATTCTGGGAACTGTCATGATCGGTCGCACTTATATATTATTAAGGATCATAATAACAACTAACTACAACTCGGTGACATGTGACTGTAGCAATAAAAGGGATCATGGCAATTAAGTCATCATTTACAAAACTTGCAAAAAAAGTTTGTACAATCTTATTTGAAACATAAAAGGCTGGTTGGAATTGCTTGTTACCTGGGAGAGATGGGGGGGTTACCAGTTTTTGCCAAATAAAACCAAGAATGCAAATCTGATCGCCCATGGAAACTGCTATTAAAATAGCTGACCCCTCATTACAATCGATTAGACCTTAATGACACCCCCTTACAATTTGACAAAGCAAGCAATATTTTTGGAAATGACCCTCTCAAAATGAAACGTATATTTAAAAAGTAATCCCCTGCAAATTTGGGCAGTCCCCCCTAACAAATCATCATCAGTCCTTAATATAACAGACCAATCCCAGCTATGCTTGAATGACCACCAAACAATGGGTAGTTTTCCCAATGGAATACAGAATGTTCGAGCATTAAACCTTTAGTTGATCTTATTAATTCTTTTCTAGATATTCCTTTAGAATGCATTTATTCCAGCTAGACATAAACATTTTTTAGCAATCAGTGTCTGTTCTACAATTCATTTTAGCTTCAGTTGTCCAACATAGCATTCCAGTGGGATTGGTCTATTATTAATATAATTACAAAGAACTGACTCCAGGTTCACAAAGGATACTGTTGACTTGTAGAACAAGTACTATAGATGTAGTATACAATGAAGGCAATGATACCCCACATGATGATTGTACTCATACTGCAGCATGAAAAAAACCTGGGGAAAAAATTCAATACCAAAACCATGAAATTTCTTTTTTATATCCATTTATTGTCTGGTAAAAAGCTTACTTATATAACTCTTACAACCTTAGTTCCTCTTCCAATCCTCCCCTCCCCCCTCTCCCCTTCCCCCTCACACACACACTGACACCCCTAGTATTTTGGTCCATACTAAATTTACAAGTCACTAATTTACTTTTAGTATACAACTCATTTCAGAGCCTTCAGGCAAGTGTGTGTGTGTATTATTAAGAGCAGATTTTGTATGAGTGTGAAAACAAATGGCACATGGCACGGTTATGTCACAGCGTGGACACGGCACTGAATGTTGAATGTTTTCGTACTCATGATCAGCATATGGCACTGATATAGTCTCAGCAAGACACATTCATTGCCATAAGTTTTTCATAGTCGTACGAAAACTGCTCTAAGAAGATAAGTGACAAGTGAAATATCTTACATTACAAATTAAATAATTTCAAGTATCAGCTGTAGTACCTACTCCGATGTTGTTTATACCCAGCATAGTTACCATGGTAATGACTTGAGCCATGAGAAGAATGTTGGTAAGTATTCCCACTATTGCCACCAACACGGTCAATAGTGTACTCCAACTAAAAGTACAAGATAAATAATGTTACTTTGTTTTCTACAAGTCTTTGATTATGGGGAAGTTATATTTCACACCTGTTGGGTTAGCCAGGGCAGCGTTGTAGCTAGTAAGAGGTAAACCAAGCTAGGCACTTGCCTCGTTAAAAATTTTGCCAACTGATTTTAGCCTCTGAATATGATATGGATATCTATATATACTAGGTCGCTTGCCTCGTTTCTTAATTACTGATACTTCCGCCAGGCACTGCAGGGTTACCATATTAGAAGGGGTTAGAGTCTCAGTTGATGGCCAGGGATCAGGTGGGTGGATCGAGGGAGTGGGAGAGAACATGCCATGATTTAACCCAGCCTAGACAACTATACTATATGAATATTCAAAACATCTTACTCCACAAGATCCTTTAAGGATGTAAGGATCCTCAGGATAGTCATATCCTTCACAGTTAACAGCAATCTCTCCAAACCTATACCCATTGTCCATGTCAGCCTTGCACTCCCACTAAAACATTGAAAAATAAATGTGATGAATTAGAAGGAATCCTAAAGGATGGGAGATACGTTTTAATGTGCATAGACGACCCAGGGACTGCAGAGCATAATTTTGAGTGGTTAATGGCATGGGAAGCGAAGGTCTGGGGTAACAACTGCAACCTGCTGAAAATTTTGAAACTGAGATGCTTGAGAATGCAACTTTGAGGAGCAAATGAAGGAGCAACTTTAGAATACCCCGCAAATGATATGCATGATATTCATCTTTTGAGAACGACACATCCATAACAATAGAAATACAATAGAATGAATATCATGAATATCATTTTCGGGGTATTCTAAAGTTGTACCCAAATGAAACATATTTATTGCATTAGACAAATGTCATTTAAAGCATTCTGTAAAGTATCAATTCTAAGCCACAAGCAGAGTCGATTGCCTTCCTCAAAAGGAATTATGGGTCATAATATTTTTTGGTTAGCATTTTTCATTAAAACGTTTTTCTGAGTGTACAATGTAAAAGTTTTCTCATTAGTGGAATTAGAATTTGGCCATGAGTTTGACTGCTATTTTGTTTACCATTAATCTAAAGAAGGAAGAACTGGTATTTCATGGGTTCTCTTGGCAGAAATTGAAAATGCTAATAAAAATAGCATGTCAAATCCTCAAATGGTAGACCTTGAGTTTGTTTTGAAGATCAACTCAGCTGCCAGTCAGAGTTAATATTCATAGGCTAGCTGTAACCAGTCTGCCCAACAATTAGTTATATTCACCTGTACATCGTATCCATCAGACCCTCTGTTATAACACTGAACGACCTTCGGTACAAATGCTGAACATCCAGCAGAACCGCCAACACACGTCATTTGTGGAACAGGTGCAGATCTACGGCCATTGGTCATGTGACCTTGACGTAGAGTCAAGACATCGACATCTTGAAGCTTAACTTTATCCTTCCAACCTGATAATACATGCAAATACATGTTTGCAAGCTTATTAATGCAAACAACACAATCTTAGCTAAATGTTCATTAAAAAACTTTCAGGTATATATAGTTCACTGGAATTCGAAGAGCGTTTATTTAGAATTCGTACTCTTCAGTATAATAGACCAAAGTATAAAAAAAGCTGAAATTTCAATTTTCACCAAAGCCATGTCAAATGACAAGCTTCACTCGATGTTTGACAGCTCGCCTGCAATAACAACTTAAACTTATATCAAGGCAATTTACAGCACAACTATGATAACATAATTCTCTAAATTTCGTTCGCTAAAATCCAATAAAACATACCTTCTGTGGCACTAGAATAAACAACGACTACAAAGACGACCACAAGGGGGATTTTCCACGTCTTCTTGGAGTCCATTTTCAACTTTTTAAGATTTCAAAATATGATAAGACTTGGGTCTTTCACTTTCAATCTTGTTCCACACAAAATTCTTTCGACAAAAAAACTAGAATTCTCTTTGTATCTTTGCTCTGCTTTCCTGATTTCGATCAAGTTTACTCTTAACTGAATATAATTTCAACGATGTAGCTGTTTTATAAGATCCCAAGAATACATATTGCAGGTTGTTTTGTCCACACGTTTCGTTCGTCGATTGGTTTGTGATGATGGCTGCTGCTCGTTCTATTTTTAACTTCCTTCGATTACATCATAACACAGGCTTCCCAACGATCAGGTAAGAACTCCAAAACATTACATCATCTACTGCTGACAACAGGGCGCCCACCTTACATTAATAAAACGTTGAAAATTGTAAAAAAAGAACATCTTTTTTTGAGTTTCTGTATTTTAAGGTAAGTGTAGTGTTCTCCATAATATAAACAAACACAGAAATTCTAAAAAGTACAAATGTACGGCATTTTTTATACATGTGACATTTAATAGTTTCAAAATTTTTAACATTATGGGTAGCCTGTAGTCTGTGATTGCGGCTTGAGCATATTTCTTTTGGTGATTTTTTGTTTCATCGAGATATATCTATAATGATATTTCTAGAAGTCGCCTTAAGTAAGAGTATCATAGCTTGAGCAGATTTCGTATGAGTGTGTAACGGTCACGGCACACGGCACGGTTACGTCACGGCACCGAATGTTTTCATACACGGCACGGCACTGACGCCTTCTATTTAGAAAACGGCCAGACAAATTTTGCTACAATAGTTTTTCAGAATGACCATTGCGCGCGTTCCATGCTCATCATGTTTGAAAGAGAACAGGAGATGACCTGAAGCCACCACCACTCCATTTCAACCTACCACAGGGATCCCAATCCCATCCTCTAGAAGGACTGGGTACTTTCTGTGAAACGCAAGTCGCCATGACGTCATTGACGAAATAAATAAAGGACTTTGATACGGCATGTCTTTTTCATTATTATCCCCCCAAAACTGTATCACTTTCGTAAATTTGAAAGCATGCCAAGAACTTGTCGGATTCTCGGACCATTTCGGGACGCTGATTGGTTATTAGTTACTGATATGCGGAGTTTCCAAATATAATCATCCTTGATTTGAATTTTTGTCAGGTAAGATATCCCACCTATAAATTTTCCTAGAAACGTCATCTTTCTACATTAAGAGTCGAGCTAATGTCTCCCATTGGCCAGTTCTGAAATTTGGCCCCTCGCCACCATGATTGATAATCATAGGGTGAAGTGTGCATGTTTACTTTGATGTTGCCTGCTGGAAGTGTTCAGTTCGAGGAAATAGTACTCGACTTTAGATCAGATCCAATAGGTGTATAAACTTTGTGTTCAGAAGTACGTGAATTTTTTAAGGATATGCCAGATTGAAGAATTAATATCATTAACCTTGAAGAATATCTCGAAGAATATCTCTTGAAATGTTTTACAGTACAAGAATGTACATCTATCACTTCCTCCTTTTCCTTCCTTCACTGCTGCAGCTGGCAAACGGTAAGTTTTTCTTTTTGCCCTAAAAAGATAGGTTTTTGTTACTTTAGCATCATACAAAAATTTTATAAGGTTTAAATTGCATATATGACTGGATTTGCGTAACTAGAAATTTTAGAAACTACACTGAAAGTGTCCTTTGCTGCACGTCAAAATGCAGCTGAATTTGGAGGGCAAAACAATAGGTTTCTGGTTGTCTAGAGTTGAGATTCTTTTGTATTTCCCTCCAAATTCAGCTGCACTCTATGTGCTGTGAAGGGTATATTCCATTCCTCTAGTATCATGAAACAAACTTTAAAAATGAATTTGTCGAAAGCATCTGAGGAATTTTGTAATTTCTTCACTAAAAGTGCCACTCGGGTGAGGTGGAAGAAGTCCGATGTGAAACGGGAGGTGGGATGCTCGTTCATCCGTTGCTCGTATAATCAGTTCCATTATTTGATGCCTTTTAGCTTTTTAGGGTTTTCCAACAAAAAAACAAATGCTGCAAGAATTCATTTAGGAGTGAAATTTGCGATTGCTTAGTACGACTACGTATACGAGAAAGTACCTTTTCAGTAAAGGGTTATTTTTCGAAATTTCCAAGTGCCCCCTGAATCGAACTATACGAAGGAGTTTCACTTCCACACACTGATGTGTACCAGAGAATACTAAGAAATTATTCTATAAAACTGGCTTTACGAAAAGGCATTTTCAGTAATTTAAATTAAGAACGTTAACCCGCATTTGCTCGTCAGGAAATATTTTTATCAAATGATTGTTTACAATTGCACCAACTTGTTATTACTGTATTTATCTTATTATCATTATTATTATTAATAGTCTTATTATAACTATTATAGTTAATCCTTTTCGGCTTTAGCAAAAATTTCTGACTTTGGATCTCTCGTTGAGTACTCCGTCTGCGAAAAAAGTCAATTGGAGATGTTGCGCGCTGAAATCAGTCTGGTAGTACCTTCGAAGTGACTGATGTATGGTACTGAAATACTGAATAGAGTAGAAATGTTGAGACTGTACTAGCTCAAAATCAAGTATAAAAGTAGACACTTAGAGTACCTAACTTTTTTATGAACTTTGTGCCTTTAAAATATATTTTCAGTGTCTTTAATCTTAATTGTTTAATTCCATTCCCCTAATCCTCGCGAAACGAGCCACCTTAAAAATACATTAAAAGTATTGC
>OCZR010028564.1:1890-12817 GCA_900234385.1 Anemonia viridis
TGGCGTTTCTCTTTTTTTTTTTCTTTTTTCGCGAACGAATTTGGATTTCAATTTTAATTTTCTTTCAAAGTATTTTTTTCTTTTTTTTTTTATTAAGAAATTTTGAATTTACAATGCATAAAAATAGGAAAAAACCTCGATCAAAAAACCACTACCTGCCTAGATATTATGAAGTTACTGGTACAGTTTTTGTCTCGGATTCTTTTTTGTATTCATAAGTTGCCGGATTTGGAACACGTGTTTATTAGCATACCATAATGTAATCGTCTAGGACATATTCTGGCATATCTGACACTATTATTCCAACCTTAAGCTCACAATTCAATAAAAAGGAATAAAATGATCATTGTATTGGTCAGGGATGACTAGAACTACTTCCCGAGAGCTTCCCGGCCCATGGAAGCGCTTCAGCTTTCAACCCCCATAGGAAAGTTCTGTTAGTTCAGTTGGACATAAATCTATCAACCAAGTTCTCTATACTTGATAATTTAAACAGAACCAGGCTGTAGTAAAATACATTTATGATCTTATAAGAGAAAATAGAGATTTTATATGCCTTTGAATTAATTTGGTGGAACATGAAAGTGTTTTTTTTTTTCGTTTTTCACCGAACTGCTTGGCCCTTAGCGAGCTAATGGTTTGGGGCTGTTATTTGTTGTGTCTACCTGACTCTATAATATGATTTGAATTAACGAAAAAGCTACAACTAAAGCTAAATATCATGAAAAAGCAGAAACCATGAGTTCTAGTCGAGCCAGGTGTATTTTGGATGTAAAGAAAAGAGTATGGCATAACATAACAATATTTATAAAGTCTTCGAGTGTAGTTGTGTTTAAAATCCTGTCAAAAAAACTCCGAGAAAATGTCGTGTTTTTTAATGCAAAAACATGGCTTTATTCTACTATTTTGTGATTTCTCGGCTGGACTATTAGCATCTTGAGTTCCCTCTTAAGATCTTCTGCTCCATAATTCACAATTAATGAGTAGTAGGAAGTAACGGGAATGACATTTGAAAACTAATAATAGTACCCATTACAAAATCACAAGCTTTCGTTTTTCAAATACAAAATGTTTTCATTTGCGGAAAAAAAACCCGTTATATTCTCTCGCGCGTTTCTTTTTCTTTTGCTCCCCTTCTCTTTCGGTCTATTTTAAATCCCCATTATCGTCTGATTCACTCTTATTTCATCTTCTCAATATTCATCATCCAATTCTCGCTAATTAACACAAGAAAGTGTCGTAATTAGACATTTTTCGAAGTATTTTAATGCTCGTGTGTTGGTATCATAGTCTCATCTCTTCAAAATCGTATTAAGACTTCTAAGCTTTTTGGGTCGACTTGCTTTTAGATGGTTAATTGATGGTATAGTCGAGTACTTGAGATCAAATCTATTATACAACTGTTAATATGGATTCACCTAAACCCGAAAAAGTGTTTGGGGAAAAAACTTTGCTCATACGGTAAAGATTTTCCGTGCGCTTGGGTGCGATTTTTGTACGTTAATGCGCCGTTTGAATTTAGAATCGAATTCGTTTTTATGAAGAATTGAGTATTTAAATAAGTGTTAATGGGAAAGTAAATTTGTCTATTAGTGAATAAAAGCCTGCAGACAATTCAAGGAAACTTTATATTTTTCTATGTCTTCTATTTTAACCGTCGAATTTGAATTATCTCTTCCACATCTTGGTGCTGTATACAGATTCTACATACATACAGATCCTGTTTAAGATTGCTGCTGTCTGTGAACTAATTAAACAGGTTTTTTGAACGAGTGATGATTTGGTACATTGCTCATTCGTATCGCTGATAAGGCGCGCTGGAAAAACGTGCTTTCTTAAGATAACCTACACGATTAAGACCACCCCGGCTAAATATATCGCCAGACAATCCAATTTTATTTCAACGCTTCTCAACTCCGTATTTAAAAGCCTAGAATCTCGTTCCACATTGAACCCTCCCTCCTCCACGATTATAGAATATTATCTATGTCGTATACAACAACCACACCCTGTATTTCATAGTTTTTTTTTTTGCGTCGTTTTTCTATATTCTAGCGGGCTGCATTGCGGAGATGATGAGCTAACCATGAGAAGATTAAATAGCTCTCTGATGGTTCCATTTTGTCTAATCTTACTATATCACACTTTGATTTTGATAATGGTCCGTCTAATTCGCCTTCAGGCTAATGTACTGAGTCTTATCTCTTGTGGTCTTTCAATTCACTATTATGCCTAACTTATCACCCGAACTTGTCGGTTTCTAAGCTGTTTTTTTCTTTCTCATTGCTAGGATGGACTTAGAATTTCTGGTTTAGGTTTTTCTGGTCTGACTAAAACACTGAGAATTATCAGCGCGCTTTTCCCCAAGAAATAAATTAATTGTGAACCAAATTATCTCTGCGTGCGTTGGAAATTAAATCTAGCGTTGAATATTGTTGATCTGTTCTTGCGCGCGATCCACACACTTGTTTAGTGAAACCTTAGGGTATGTTAATGGTTCTTTGCCGATTTTTATTTGAGAAATTTAAAGATGACCTAGAAAATCCATTTCTTTTCATTCCCAAATGACCTGCTTGTGTTTTTACTGTTGTAAATGGCTATTACGGTCAATATATGAGAGGAACTAACTGCAGGATATTCTCCACACAACCAGTTCCAATATATTTCGTAAAAACGGAGCAATTTCAAGGTTTTCCTAACCGGCACCCACCTAGTACTGATGTGCTTGCACAACAGGTTTATACCAGGTGTTCTACATCATAGCAAACCCAAGTAAGTTCGGCTACTCTCGCTCGATAAGGAACATAATTTTCAAACTCTATTCCTCTTTTCCAACCTTTTTATTCTTTAAAAAAAATCGTAATCAAAAAAAAATAAAAAATGCAATTTGCGAAAAACTCAAAAACTACAGAATTTTACTTTAAAAATTTCAAATCTATTTACATCGCCCAAAGAGGCCGAACGCTTGCACGAGCCGTCTACTCTGATACTAGACACCCGATATATTCTCAAATTAGATCGTAAATTTTATGAAAATTGTAAAATCATAGATGACTATATTTTTGTTTGCGCAGATATGATATGTATATATTTTGGTCGTTTACTCAGCTTCTCACTCTTTCGTGAGGAAATATTTTAAACAAAATGCGGATCTTTACGATTTCAGCTTTAATTTACCCTAAAAGATCGATTAATTTAGTCTATTTGTCGTGAATTTGATAATTATTGAAGCCTATTTTTAGCTGAAACCCAACGTACTAAGGATTCCAACAAAATTGTTTGTCAATCAAATGTTCATGTTTTTTTTCAATGGTGAAATATCTTTTCGGTCTCTAACAGATTTCGACGATTGGAGGCTTTCAAAACATTCCCCTAACGCTCACAGGATGCTATATTCTTTTGTACATATTTCGAAGAATATAGGAATATGCCTTGATAAAGAATTGAATTCACCAAAATGAGATTCTATAATAGTCCATGTTGAATTTGAAAAAAATTGAGGTTGGAGTAATCGCGCATGATAAATATTATAGTTTTGTTATGCGCGGTTACTCCAACCTCGACTTGAAACTGTTATTATTGGTCAAGAAACAGAAGTGTAAAATGGACTATTCTGATACTAGTAAAAAAATATCCAACTTCAGCTTCGTATTTCTCCGGCTAACTAATTACCGCAAAATGTTCCCCAAATGTTCATTTTCTGGCTCGGCGGGAGAGAGTATAAAGATGTAATGGATGAATAGTGTGATAGTCTGTTTGATTTTTGTGTTGATAGGATGTGTCTGTGGGTACTGGGGTGTCTTGTGGTCGGTTTTGCCTGAGGTCGCGGCATGAGAGCTCTTAGCCCCAAGTGCGCTAGCCGTAGCCCTCTAAACATCGCAGTTAAGATCACAGTTATCTTAAGCTGAAACTATACGTACGTACATCCGTAAGCTGCATTAATGTACTGATAGGTAATAGTAATAGGAATTATTTTTGAATATGTTTGGCCGGGTGATTATCAAAGACTCTCTCAACCAAGCATGACCAGGGTCAACTAATGTTGGCGAAGCGTTCAACAGCCATTAATCATTTTCAGTGTAATGATGTCTCGTGACATAAGCACTCTTCATTCATACTCATCATGTTCTCTCCGATAAACCAATAATAATGTAGAATAGAATACATGTAATAATGGAGTCAAGAAATTGCTCGAGCAAATCGATTGCGCGCTTGCTTAACCTTTCAAAATCTTGTTTCATCCATGGATTTGTTGATAACTATGATGATTCGTTTTACATTCACTGCTTATATTGGCCATTAATTGCTTATCTAGCCTGGATTCCTATTAAGAACCCTTTAGGTTGGAACGCTTATTTTTTTGTGAATGTTAAAACACGATGGTGTGAGAACGCACACCATTTGGCTTCGAGAACAACGACCAAGGTCAAATAAAATCATTGATCTGAGTCTAGTACAATTTCTAGGTAACTTGGATACCATCTTGTGAAGGCGATAGCAAGATTAACAACACTACAATCCAAGCGTGAGATAATAATCACCACATATAAACTGCAATCAAATGAAGTGAGTGTATATACAATAGTTCTAATGTGTCGACACTGTTTATAAGAACTTCTCGTTGCCTTAAAAAAATCGCGCTCCTTGTATTGGCCCACACCTGAAAACCCATTCCACTCACATCAAACTCGTGCAAACGAAACCTTAAAAGAACTCACATTAAAGATCATTTTTGTCCCTTTTTTCCCCCCGAATTTTCTAAAGAGATGATTGGAGAATAATATACAAATAAACCAACTATGCGAACACAATATGAATCATCTGCGCGTAAAGTGGCATTTGGTCAGCCGACAGTCTCTCAGATATTGGATGAAGTGTTTGAAGCCATACTTCATTTCGGAAACAAATACGCTTTCGAAAAACTTGCGCGCGCTTGAACTATTCATCTTGCGTTCAGCGCAGTAGAAGAAATGGAAGGAAATATGGTAGGGGACTCAAATTAAATGTAAGCCCTCGTGTAAAGGTGCCGGTCGGTTAGGATAAGATCGCCATCCTTCAGTGAACACCGACCCACACTTCAGGAAGCATGCCAAAGAATCGAGACATGTACGAACGCACAGTGATATTGGGCTTGTCGGTGGATAAGTCATTACGCACTTCCTTAGGCAAGCCGTGACAAATTGCCTGCCGAATGGGAAATGTTTGACAAGACAGCGTGATTAATGATACATCGATTTTGCGCTCGATCCCTCGGGGAATCTTTTGAGTGAAGTCAAACTGAACCCACTCACACACGAGTGATAAGCTGTGTGATATGTTTAAGACCCCAGGCTTCAAGGATACATACATATATAGATCATGAAATCTTTCTGAGGCATGTCTTTTTCAGTATGATGATGTTTTAATGGATGGCTCTTGAGGAAAATAGCCTCTTCACTTGCAGCGCACGCGTTACGTAACACATGTCAAACGCCTCGGACACTCTACTTGTTGAATTACACCCCGAGACTTCGAAAAAAATTTCTTTCGCCGCAAGTATATTTTTCAACATTTATTTATTTTTTTTTTAATCAATAATTTCCCACACTGACATGGCCTTCATTAACGCATAGTCAAACCACGCTTGAGTTTATTTCACTGTTTAAAACTGACCCGCAAACCTCCCTGCGTAAACTTACAGCAAGATGCGGAACTACGTGGGTGGGCGCCGACAGAAGCGCAGTTTAAACGTGCTGTTAACACGCATCAGTACTCGACCTACAGTATACGTCACTGCACGTCGGATGCCTGCGAACATCGAGCGCCATCGCTTCTGTACTCGCTTGCTCCAAACCATTCCTTAACATTAGATTCTTAAATCCGCGCTAAATTCCTGGCGTTTTACACCAACAAATAGACTCGCACTTTAAAATATTTCTATTTGATCGACTTGCCACAAAAATGTTTGAGGCCGCGTAGGGTTTTTTTTTCGTGACGCAGTATGCTCTTTCAAGCCTAACCAGATCAAACCATGCGAAACTGGTTCGCTTGACTTTTTTGGGGGGGAGGGGAGGGTGAGTAAGAAGAACACTTAGCACAACATGACTCAACAATACCAATTGTTGCCTTATCATTTGTTTATCAAAATTAGAATACGAATAATTCTTGGAATTCATTCTACGAGTAACCACATCGTTTACATAACAGTTATTTCACAGTCATTTCCTGTAACGGGATGGTGAGGGCTGTCCACACCACGCCTACTCTAGAGATCAAGGAAGCCATGGAATTTCCTTTATTTAAAAAAACTACGGCAAAGTGTTGTCAGTCATGATCAGGGATTAAGGGATTAGCAGAAGGGATTAACGGTCGACCTACTAATGTCACAAACATGACATGAGCTTGTAATCTGTCGCGAACTCTTGAGGATATGAGACACCAAGGTGACAACCTACCGCAGTGACTGTAACGATCCACCTAATGTATTCCCCATTCATCGATAAGGAACATGTGCACTTCATTATATAGAGTATTTCTGATCATAACGTTTCTCAAGAAATCGGGAAAGGGGTCATAAAATCGTTGGTCGTAACTAGAGCTGGTCCGCTTACGAATGTAGTCGTAAGGAGGGAACCGACTGTACTTTTTGGCAGCCCCACTATGAGTTAATTTCCAAAAGCAACACCCAGAATATCCCATGATGCACATCAAGCTTGTTCTCCCCTCGCAACTCATGAAACCAGGAGAATTTACAGAAATGTAAAATAAATCTTTATTATGAATTTATGATTTGTTGAAATTGTTTCCTTAAATAAATAGCAACATTATAAATAATTTGATTTGACATTTTTGCTTCATTTTAAATTCATGCATTGAGGAATTTGTTCCAGATTGAAATATGGTGGTCCTATATATAGTCTATTCGTATCTCTAAAGGACTAAGATGACTAATATTGGTAAACACGAAAACGAGGCCAGTTGGTCAGGTCAAAGAAGGGTTAAGAACTGTGGCTTATTCGTAATCATTGACAATATTTCAAAGTTTTATAAGTCTGACAGGGACTATTAGCCTCGTTAAAGTGTTCATCGGTGTCAGCCTTGTGTTTTCTCTGGAGATATGAATAGATCAAAATGTCTTGTACTAGCTTGGGATCTCTAACGTAATTATATCTATAATTAAGAACGAAATATTAAAAAATTGTTTCACTGAGGTAGCCTTAACAACGGTAACAATCTCCCCTACCATTAAGATTCAAAGTACAATTCTGCCACCCCACCCTCCCCAAGATCTTTGGCGCCGTCCAGGGAAGTATACTGTAGTTTAAAGGTAATATTCTGTCAGGGAAGATAATTCAATTGCCAGGTGTCTTAATCTTTTCCATTCGTAGTGAAAACTTTTCCGAGTTGTTTTTTGCAACAGTGACAAACCTGTTCCAGAATATGAAGTTTTGGCACCAACACTTGAAAGGTTTTTCGAACTTGTCACAAACTTCGTAAAGATTTCTTTTCGATTAAATC
Source organism: Anemonia viridis (assembly GCA_900234385.1). NCBI lineage: Eukaryota > Metazoa > Cnidaria > Anthozoa > Actiniaria > Actiniidae > Anemonia > Anemonia viridis. The sequence continues at coordinate 9,388 of OCZR010028564.1, forward strand.
GTTAGCACTTAAAAGGTTTTCCCTGCTGTTGATGGATGCCAATCGTGGCAAGCTTACGGGACGCCTTCCTGTTATAAACCTTTGTGTTTATTAGCACTTTTAAGGTTTCCTTGACATTTCTGTCATCAGGAATTCTCTCTGAAAATTGCCACTAATCCTCAGGTTTGTCACCATCTCGTCTTCTCGCCTCGGACAAAACACTTGAAAGGTTTTCCTTAATTTGTATAAACACTTCATAGGTTTTGGCCCTAGTGTGTAGTTGGCACTTAAAGGCTTCTTGACTTTACCACCTACAAGGCTTTCCCTCAACACATTAAGGGCTTTTCTTTTAGTTAAACGCAGTCCATCGATATAAATAGCTTGACCAGCCCGACACTCCCTCTTGCTGTATATCGTCATTATTGTCCCCTTAAAACAAAATGAATGATAAATTAACTCCCAGAAAAATGCCATGCAAAGGCGACCACACAAGACGATGCGCAACAATGCAAAGACAAACTAGGTATTTCATTCAGCGATAAAGAGAAAAGAAAGGCGGCGTTACCTTTGGCAAACTTGGTTACTTTCTGTTTTTCCTCTTGGCTTAGTTTGAGCATCTGATTGAGGACGGGCACGAGTTGTTCTCTTTCATTTGGTGCGCACTGTATGAACTGTATGTCAAAGAAACGCAGGTTCTCAACACAGTGAAAGGTTTTACTGGCACGCAACACCTTTTCAATTTAAAGGTATTTCTAAAAAGTGAAGAAGTAGAAAACGCGCGCGATGTGTGCAGTTTTAAAGCACGCGAGAATTGGTAGAACACTTGTGAAGTCTTGTAAAACCACTTCGCCTACGTTTTTTATTCCTTCATATGTTGCGCTTGAGGTAGTAATATGAGCTAGTATTTCCTCTGTGTAACAAGCAATACCGTAAGTACCGTTGTCCTACCTTAACAGAATCAATACTAGACTAGAATAACATTTACCTTGAGTATAACATTCTTTAAATACTCGAGATTAGCTGCTTCTCTGTCTCGTTCGTGATTTCTTTCCAGCCTAAGAAATGACAAGAGACAAATGACAATGGGATTTTTAACAAGCAGAGTCACCCTTCCCCGTTTCCAGGGAGAGAAAAAGTGAGAAAAAGATAACAGTTGTAGGTTAATCGAGTCTAAAATAAAATACCTTCTGATTTCTTCCTTTAAGACTTTAGTCTGTTCTGCGAGCCTCATTGAGTTTGCTTCGTTGTCACGCAAAATCTAAAAAGTAGGATAGTCAGTAAAAACACGCGCATTATGAGAATGCGTGACACTAACGCAACTGAATGACTACTGCACATAGGGATAAAACTACCCAGATATTCATAGAGAATGCGTCAAGAACTGGGAAAACGGCGACACATTGCATGGACCAGTTTCATCAAGTATTCCTGTAAAATTTATATATGTTTGTGCGCTTACCCCTGTTAGGTGTTCCACCTGACGATAAGATTCTGAAAGCTGCGTCTTCAGTGCGGCGTTTTCTTCTGATGGCGACGCTAAACTTGTGGGGACTGCAAACACACATGAAAACATTGAATATTATCATTTGAAAATCAGTCAGACCCGTGTACCGAAGAAAATATAGAAAGCCCCAATTTTTTTAAATCAAATTATTGAAGTAGAGGAAAGTGCTTAGGCACCACGGGATCCACTTATCGAGGTGTGCAGCAAGAGAAAAGCTGAGAAGCGGAAAGAGACCGGCAAGTCTTCTCTGTCTCTTTCTTTTATTGGGCCATTTCTTCCCCAACCCCCTTCCCCGGGCCATTTCTGGACAAGCTTCCCATGAGCACGTCGGTCTTTCGTAGAGGATATGAATGGCCGGGGAACACACACACACACCGGCCACATACTTACATTCACCAGGAGAAGATAAGGTAGGAGAAAGTACTTTCTCCAATACTGTAGCAGCAGTAGGGACAATTGGTGATGAAGGCATTGAACCAGACTACAAAACAAGAACCAGCCAACAAAGTTAATGTCATGCGCTACCTTAACGTTGCGGCTATGGTATCCATAGTAACCTACCTGTGACTGAGCATCAATAACCTCTAGTTCCGTGTGGTCCATACCCTAATGAACAGACCAACATGATAAGTAACTTTCATCTAAACTGTAAAGGCAAATTGGGCTGGACACAAGTTCCTAGAGCGCTAGGCCAGCTACATATATAGGTTGGATAATCATTCCCATATATTTGAGATCTAATTGGAACCTCTACTGGAAAAGATGCGCAAGATGATAATACGAAAGTGTTATACCAAAAGAAATGGGAAGATGCGCAAAACTATTATTAAAATGCCTTAGATTGAATAGAAAACCACTAAATTACTAGGAAAGTAAGATGCGAGGCTAACATGAAAACACAAAAGAAATGGCACAAATTCTATCGATTAGGAGTCCGCTTTATTTTGCATTTTCCTGTTAACCTCCCATCCAAAAAAAGTGGTCTATGAAGCAGCGCACATCAACCTCTCCAGACTGTCTTTCTTCCAGGCTCTTAGTTAACGCCAAGTTCAGAGAATGAGGTGGAGAGCGGGATCCTGGTGAAGCTGAAGAAGCTTGCTCCCTCATAACGCTGTCTAGACGAGACTCGGTGTCGGCTAGCTTGTTCAGTAATCTCTCTATTTCCTTTTTATGGTCTTCCTGAATCGTACCGATCTTATCCTGGAATGACAAAAAAACATATATAAGGGAAGGCTGACAGATACTTCGCTATTAAACGACGATTTTAGCTTTTTTGGCGTAGGTATAGTTCTTTTGACCAAAATTGCATTAGCAGAAGTTGTGAATCCACACAGTTCATCACAATAGAGGCTTAGTACCATCTCGTGATGGCAGCCATGACAGGACGAAGGACTAATCGAATCTGATTTAAATAAGAAAGAATTCAGTTTCACAGAAGAAAAAGACTCGATTGTTGTGCCTCCTGTCATGGCTGCCATCACGTGATGGTGCAAAGCCTCTATAGACAGTGGTGGCTTTAGGAGGTCACAGGGTGTCGGCGCACCCCCCTTCCAGCTTGGAATAAATTGTTTGGTGCATTCAAAATCGGAAGGTGAACCTTAGTTCCAATAAAGTGACTCTCGAATGGCTTCCACTTAGCCTCCTCCGCAGGCAACTCTATAAAAGTCTAGCGAGCGGGGTTCCTTTGCCAGTGAAACACGAGAGGGCTGGGGCTAGCTTCCGCTCTAGATCTGAGCCAATCACAAAACACGAAACATCTCATCATCCAATCGGAAGCCTCTAAAGCGCATTTTTTATTCAATACATTTGCGAAAACGAATGGACAAAGCACCCTCCTTGAGCTTTACTCCCGTCGTATTAGAGTTGTTTTTTTACCTCGTGTATACTACATAAATCATTTTTACCTTGAATGTAATAGAAATAGTTTCATTTTGTTGCGCCAAGTGA